>OOFE01032408.1:1328-16902 GCA_900323365.1 Monocentris japonica | reverse complement strand
ACTCAAGGGCTCAGAGGCTTATAACTTAATTCAAGAAGTGAATTACAAAAAAAAAAAAAAAAAAAAAAAAAAAAAAAAAAAAAAAAAAAATTAATCTTTTTTTTTTTTTTTTAAAATCAGCGCAATCAATTTTGGGAAACATCAAACATTTGACGGCAACTCTTTAAAAGATGAATCTGGATGAGAACTGAGAGGAAATGACATAGCATCACAAAAGTATTTTAGAATAGTTTCCAACGTGACTCAGCCAATCAGAACCGAGGACCTCAACTATTTGTCTTGCATCGGCAAATAAACCTTTGATAAATCAGTAATTGACCAAATATGCTGTATTGATCATGTCGGAATGTGCATGTTCACAGAGAAACACACGGTGCCTTACCTTGGTGGTTGAGCATGATGTTTTCAGGTTTTAGGTCTCGGTAGATGATCCCGTTAGAGTGGAGATGACCCAGGGCTAGTGTGATCTCCCCTAAATAGAAACTACACACACACACACACACACAAATGTATGTGTTAGGTACAAACACACCAGGCAGGACTGATCCGACATAAATTCCAAACAGGACATAACTAGGGATGAAACATAAACATCATCATTTCAAGTAAGTAACATTTCATGGCAGAGCTGCAATATTTCTATGCTGTTCTGTTCATCTGTCTCACTCTCATTTTCATTCTACACATTTTCATTAAACCCACGTTTGGAGCTACATGAACTGGGATGGTGATCGGTGCGCAGGAGTTAGCTGATCACATCCACATAGTATAAATGCATCAGTAGATAAAGAGATAGAACAATGATTAAATAGAGAAACAATAATGAGTGTGTTAACAAAATTCAAAACTTTTGAAGGTTTCCCAGAATATGTGCAAACAGTGGTTTTAAGTTTTTGTAAAAAGCATTGGGGCAGGTTTACCAGGCAGTGTCCTCCATGAAGATGCCTTCCTTCTCCAGCTGCATGAACAGCTCCCCTCCTGGTGAAGAACAACAGAACAGGTGGATTAGTGCTGATACAGTGGAGACAGATTCTGATTCTGATTGTTCTTCTTCTTCTGATTCTTCTTCTTCTGATTCCTCTTCTTCTGATTCCTCTTCTTCTGATTCCTCTTCTTCTGATTCTTCTGATTCCTCTTTTTCTGATTTCTCTTTTTCTGATTTCTCTTCTTCTGATTCTTCTGATTCCTCTTCTTCTGATTCCTCTTCTTCTGATTCTTCTGATTCCTCTTCTTCTGATTCCTGTTCTTCTGACTCCTCCTCCTCCTCCTCCTCTCACCATTAAGACACTCTCCTCTCCTACCTTCGTCTCACAGCCTACAGTTAGATGTCGACTATCTTGTTTTCCTTCATTTTCATTTGCAATGAAGGTTACTTACTTTTCATATGCAGAGTTGCGTAATCCCGGGTGCTGAGATGAACATGTCATAGCACTGGCTCAGACGCATTTACGAGAGAGTAAACTGCACTACACGGAGATGAAATGACCTGTGAAAACAGCTAAATATTGACATTGTGTTCCAACAGTGGAAGTGACAGCATCTTTGTAATGTTGTCTTCGTAGAAACAATGCCGAGAGTCAGGTAGCTCCCTGTATCTTTCCACTTCAATAATTCACTCCATCTTCTTCACTTTCTCCCTAGACTCTCTCGGGCATCAACGCAGTCACGTGGATTTGTTTTTCAGCCAGCGTTGCATCTATCTGTCTGTCTAGTCTCATGTATTTTAGTGATAATTTGATAGCGGAACCGAGGTTCATTTGGCAAGCGGTATCTCCGAAGCAGATGCAGTGTTCATCATCCCACAGTGACTCTGTTGCTTTTCAAATTAAACCTGCCCACGGATGAATCAAACCCTGGGCAACAAATCACACCGAGATACTATCCCTCCCTCCTCCCATCTTTATATCTACCCCTCCTTCCCTCCATCTTACCACTCAGACACTCCAGTATGAGGTAGAGCTTTCCTCCGGTCTGGAAGGCGTAGAGCAGATCTACGATGAACGGGTGCCTCACCGTCTCCAGGATCTCCCGCTCTGCTCGAGTATGAGCCGTGTCTTTAGCGTTACACACTATCTTCGCCTGAAGACGGGAGACACGAGACAGAGGGAGGGGGTGGGCAGATAGAGGGATGAGTGAGTACAAGGACGGATTACGGGGGAGGCAGAGGAGCGAAGGATAGAGGGAAGGTGGGATGACAGATAGATGGATGGGATAGAGGAAGGGAATAGACGAGGAGATGAGAAAGAAAGTGAGGGACAGAGGGAGAAGTAGATGTTGGGGAAGTGAGAGAGAAAGAGATGGAGGGGAGAGGACAGGGAAGCAGCACGGGATAGATGAATGGAAATAGAGAGAAAAGACATGAAAACCATTTCATTTATAGCCTGCTATCAGTTTTATTACCCAGTTTGAAGAGGTTGTAAGTTGTAGGCTACGTCAAAATACCTTTTTCAGGACCTTCATGGCAAAGATTTTCCCTGTCTGGGCACCTTGAACCTTCCTCACCTGGAAAACCTGCAGGAAGATTTGGAAAGTCAAGAGGATCGGCCATTTTTCCATTTTATTTTTAAACCCCAGGAATTAGCAGCTATTCCTTTCAAACTTTTATTTTCCCTCCATGCATCTGAAATCATTCTTCTATAACTATTAAAGCATATCAGGTGAGAAAATACTACTTTTTTCAAAGTAGCTCTTTTGCCTAGTTGCAATTATCAGTACAGAGAGTGAGGACAGTGGTTGACAGCTGAAAGCATATTTAAAAATGTTCTAGCAAAGTGAGATTTTAAGTTGTCAACTACGTGCACTTATACAAGACAACACACACCTTGCCATAGCCTCCTTTTCCGAGTACAGTGAGCAGCTCAAAGCAGTCAGGTCCTACTCTCTCGCTGTCTCTGTTGACACTCGCACTGGTCAACTCCACCTCCGCTGTCTGAGCACTGGGAGAGGGGGTGAGGGTAAGAGTAGTGGTATTTATACACATTTTATAGTTGTCCAACTGCTCCATCTGCTCAGCAATACCACAAAATAACGGTATAAAACGTCACCCCCCCCTCCTGCCCCCACGAGTGATGCAGTCCCCTCCTTGGGCCAATCAGCAGAATACTGAAAATGCTGGAACCAGGGTAAGAAATTCACTTTTGTTCAGAGGGCATTTTTTGCACCTTTGATGTGATTTTTAGGAGCATTCTGGTCCTTTTCAGGGACAATTTTATCAAACTATGAAATAACACAACACTCATTTTGTACCACTAAAATGTTTTAACTTCTGTTCCACTGCTGGAAACTGGCGACAGGCCAGATGGTGCTGTTTTCCCTTGTCTCTGTCCCCAACCAGTCCTTCTTCCACCCCTCGATTGTTTGTTTTTTTTTCCCATAATGGTTGCTTTATTTCTTGTTGACACAGGTTTGTGTTGGGTCGGCATTTTCTCCCACTGCTGGCTGTATGGTGTCACATTTTGTACTGCTTCAGGCTGCATACTCGGTTGTTTTCTGATCAAAAAACACTCCATTTTTCTTGTCCAGAATCCACTGGAAAGAACCACTGCATTCTGAACCCAGTCATCGACTCCCACAAATCACCTACGGTGGCCCGCAAGGGACAGGAGTCACATTCACGAGTGAATTTGACAACTCAATGGAGAGAAAAAAAGTGGACAGGGTGGAAAAAGGGTACTCCTAATTATCGGGCCATTTTTTTGCCCATTCATTTTTAATGTCACAGGTATTTTGGAGCCCCGGTTAATTTCTGACCCTGACCCCAGTCAAATCAGAGGTTTCTGAAATATTGGGCAACACACTTACTTCTCTGTCTCCGTCACAGTGAAATCACAGACGTCATCCTAGAGATGGGGAAAAGCAAGCAGAAGAGATGAACCGAGGTCAGAATAGTGAACACGTTAATTTGAAATTGCTGTACAATTCAGCCAAACCTTCAAAAACAGAATTGTACTCATCATTATAAAGTTGTATGTGGTTACTATAACAATGTATCCAAGCTATACGTCACAGAGATGTATTATGAGGTTAAAACATCTGCATCCAAACATACACACATGATTTAAGAAGGACGCTAAAGGAAGAAACTCTTCAATCTCTCTTGGACTATAAATTGTGCATCATAACTCCAATTAGAGATGATTAACACATCTGTTTAACTTACTTCCCGTCTTCCGAACCCAAAAACCTAGAAGTAAGCTGTAGTGAGGCAAACTCTCATTTCGCACTAATGTATCATAATCATTGAATGATCAGTAGACTTATCAGTAATGGGATACAAACCTCTGTATCACTGATGTCCTCAGTCTCCAAATCTATGTCGAACACCCCTGCCATCCTGAAACAGAGATTGACCAGTCAAACAGTCAGCTGGGTTTCACTGAAGCAGAGGCTCTTTAACTCTTCCAGTCCAGAGCAAAAATTTATGGAATGTAGTCTTTTGCCCTAGGACCAAGGATCACTGAAACATAGTGGATGCTTGTCATGTGGGCAATAGGTCAGGAATAGGCCTGGAATTCATTCTTCATACTGACTAATAGTTTGAGAAAGGAAGTCTGCTGTCAGTTTACAATCTAAAAAGATTATCAGTGCTTAGTATCCCATAGACCATTTTACACATGTGATTAGAACAGTAATATGCTTTCTCAGTGGGATGACTTCTAGTGGTTTGAAATTTAATTAAACCATTGGTTACTTAATTGGTTTCCTTTTGATGGGTAACCACCTGCTGGTGGCCAGTCACCCATGCAATGTTGTCAGATAAAACACAACAGGACGTACACATCTACTGGAGCTAGCTGACCCCGGGGTTTTAGTTGTCAACAGCGGCGAAAGGGCGGCTGCTGGTGCGGGCACGTCTTATCAGAGGACACCCACACACTTGGCCTGCCTAGTCAGATAAGCTAGCCTAGCCAGCTGTCAAAACACGCCTCAGCTGGCACTGTGTGGGGCTGAAACGCTGCGTAACAATGGCGATTTAAAACTCGAGCTATTGTCTTAACTGATACGGGTCCATGTTAGGTAACTCAGAGGATAATATTTGTGTCATGTAGCGTTACAGGCTTGTCTGTATCAAACGAGCTGACAGCTCCGAGCTAACCGCTAGCGTTAGCATGCTAGTCAGGTGGCAACCCAACAACAACATGTGAGGGTGAACACGCGAGTAATTACCGTGGTTTCACTGTGCTGCTTTACGCCTACAATTAGACTGGGCCCTTATTAGGCTGCAAGTTAGCATTTGTTAATGTTAGCACACATTAGGTGTGATCACGTTGACTCGATGACAGCTGGTTTGACAGGCAGCGAGCCAACAACAGAGCTAAGGCTAAGTTAGCATTTCACCTGCGAACGCTCCTTCATCCAGCGACTGTCTCACTCCGGAGTCCGATAGCTTTAAAAGCGACGATGTATTTGTGCATAACCAGCGGTCGTTGCCATTATTCTTGTGACGTTTTAGCTAACTTGACAAGCTGGTTACAGTACTTCATGCTTCCCTTTGCTGTGGATGGACGATCTCTGGTTGATGCTGTTTGGTTGAGAAGGGTCCAACTGCAGCCCTCCCTCCTGAGGCCCCAGTTCTGTGAGCCAATGGGGTTTGAGCATGAGTAGTAGGGTTCAGTTGAATGTACGTAAAGTTTCGCTTATTTCACCAAAATCTGTTTCTGAACAAATTTGAGGCGAGAAATAACAACCCCTTATTGAATCTTCACTCATATTAGATCTACAAGGCCTAATTTAAAAGTTTGTTCCGACTTTCGTAAGGCTACCACTGCACTGCCGGTTGCCACTGCTTTCTTGGCCGTGCTTCAAGCTTGTGGGGACACCGAAGCGAAGCAGCAAAGCCCCAAACGACTTACACATGTAAGTAACGTAGTCGAATACTACTTTTATGTCATCAAATATTACAATAACGCTGATAATGAAAATTCATTTACGGATCCGATGCGTTGCATTTGGCACCTTCTGTGAAAACTGTGCCAATGGTAACACAAATCAGGTTACAGGTTGCGTTTTTCCATAGGCAAAAGGTTGCATGAACATGTTGCAATCACGAAAAAAACAAAACATGTTGGTGACAAATGTTTAGAGCTGTAGAACTGTTTCTATGGATCACTGTCTTGTAGACCATGGCAAAAGCACACTCCTGGGAGCTGAGTGGGTGAGAAACAACCTCCACCGGCTGAAAGGGAAAGTAGATGAACCTCTCATGTTGGGATCAAGACATCAAAAGGACGTCGAAGAAAAACTGCTTGAAGCACACGATGGAGAACGCCAGGAATTGATGGAGAATTTTTTGTCAAGATGACTTGTGATTTGTTCATGTCTGAAGTCAGAGACATTCCCGTGTGCGCCAGCTTTAGGAAACATGTAGAAACGAAGATGGACGTTCTGTGATGGTAGAATAAAATTGTTTGGAACCAAAAGCCTACCTACTGTGTTGTGAATGTTTTCTCTTTTTCAAGGTGTGCTTGGACCCCTACAATCACCGCCTGCAACTACACTGGAATTTGTAATTTTTGAATGTGATAGGTTTTACAGAACCGGAGTGACAATTATCAATGTAATGGGATACTGCAATACATCCTCCGACCAGCGGGGAGAGAGGAGAGAGGTCCGCAGTTGGACCCTTTTGGTTTGGAAGAAAAAAAAGTCTAATAATAATTAAATAATTATCAATGCATTATATACTACTACTACTACTACTACTACTACTACTACTACTACTACTACTACTACTAATAATAATAATAATAATAGCAGAATGAAAATAACTACTTTATTTGAGAACTCCTCCCTCCCGCTGTTGTGGTTGCTGAGATAGGAGTTTCAAGGTCCTCCTATTGTTGTCGTTGTTACATATGAGTAAAGACTGTAGACCCGCAGTTACTTTGTTATTCCTACTGCAAATATGTTTTTTAAAAAAGCCTCCTATTCAGTGATAAAAGCTACTTTCTCATCTGTTTTGAACTCCAAAGACGAAGAAAGGCACATCTCTAACTGTAATCGTATCTGCCTATAAATGTTTCTTTGTTATTTACAGGTCAAGAAATTGATTTTTTTGACCTTGGACTAGTTTTAATTTGGATCTAATATGTGTATGGTTCAGTACAGGGGACACAAGGAACGACATTTATATTCCAATATGGCTTTTTTCCCCATTGTCTTTTCTGTTTCAACACAGAGGTATGGCATGTTTTTGCAGTTTTGTTTTCAGGGTTAATAGAGGTTTTATGATAACCTGGTGCTTGTGGTAGCACTTCCTTTAAAGTCAGTCCACGTTATAAAATGTGTATCATCACATAACCACAATCAAACAGTTCCACGTTACCAAGCGGAAAGATGCTGGGCAACGTGAGAGAAGTGAGCCTTCAGAGGAAACGGTCGCTTCACAGTAGAGGAGGAACTGTCCATTAGCCAAGTCAAGATCTCAACTAAGCTCATGAGTGAGAACAGGAAATAATAAAGATATGAGAAATGAAGTCTCATTGGAATATCATGATTCTTGTTGGTGAGTAGTGATATGTAGCAGATATCTTCTAGTGAAGGACAGACAAGTGGAGAACTGATGAAAAAAAAATTCTGCTAAGTAGGAAATCAAGCTTGTGCTTCCACATATAAAAGATGAAAATAACATGGGTACACATCTCAGACAGACAGCGAAACCAGATGGGGAGAGATGTAATCACTGTTTTGCTCAACAAATTTAGCAATCTGTGGATTAAATGCCTCGATCTGGGGGGTTTCCAATGGTAGCTGCTGAAGGAGCAGACTACTTGAGCTCTGATTGATGTATATATCGATATGAAAAGTTTCATTCCATAACTCCACATGGTCATTTTTAGAAAAGAAGATTATTTGAAATTCAGCTGTTGAAATGGTTCCATTTTTTATATTAGGTACGCCAAGGTCTTAAAATAACTAATAACTGAAAACCACACTACGCAACTGGTTTCAAATGACAGTGAGAACTAACTGTTCTGAACTTCAATACCCAGGAAGCAAAGGTGAACAAATGCCTGAAGTTGGGGAGAGGAACCAGGCTTTAAGGTTCATTTTTTTATTTTTTTTTTGCAGCAATTCAAGAAATTGAAGATTTTCACTTCAACATTTGCTCCACAACGGGTGATAACATAAAATGAGAATAGCAATCTGATGGTTGGTTTGCAGCCCCACTTTGTGATTTAGGCTGCTAAGAGTTTTGCTTTCATGTTCGCAACAATGTTAGGTGTCACTTTTCAAACAGTGGATGTCTCCTTTTGATACATTTGATACCCATTTGATCTTGCTCCAGTGTTCATCGCCATGCCTGATCTGTGGATGCTGTTAGTGGCTGGTACTGAGGTGCAACATGTCCAGATTGGTTCGACAGTCACTCTGGGCTGTGAGAGCTCCTACCTCTATGAGACAACATGGCTTAAGCACAACCCAGAACTCCCCCCCACCGTGGTCCTCTACACCAGCTTAAGAGATGGACACGTAGCCCCAGGTACTACATGTTTTCACAAGCTATGCACGAAGAGATGAGATCTGAATTAAGTTGGTGGAGTGATGAGAAAAGAACTGATGGTAAAGTAGTAATCCCCAAAATCCTCATCATTTTTTGTTGCTCATTGCTCACTGTGGTGTTTCTCCACTGCACTCCCCAGAGATCACCTGTCAATCAAACAGTGTGTCATCTTTCTCTTTGGACTTTCTGTTGATGAAGTTTGAGCTTCTGTAGGTGCCGCTCTTTTCTTTGTCTGTTCAGCCACGGTGATCATGCTCATGCTAACTACCCAGTTCTTTTTCTGTTGATTCCAAACAAACTAGAAACGTAACAAGGCATCACTTCCTGTGCACCAGAGGATTTTCCCCAGAAAATACTTACCTGACACTGGATGATTAGAACAGGAAATGTAAAAGCTTTCATGAACTGGATAGAGGTTGAATAACTATTGGCTTATATCAGTCAACAATAGATAGTAGCAAAATTGACTTTTATTCATATGAAAACAAATTATTACTTTAAAATGTATTGGACTGAAATTAATTTAGCTGGATGGAACTAAATTGAATTTACTAAAATTTAGAATTTAGAATTGAAGAGCACTAAACTGAACTGTATTGGGCAGAAATAAACTGAAGTACCCCAAACTGAACTGAATAGAACTTTTTTTTTCCAGGGTTCCAGCTCACCTCTCGTTTCTCGGTGGACCTGACGAACCGGTCTGTGGCACTAAAGATCAGTGGTCTGGAAGAGAGAGACCTCGGGCTGTATTACTGCATCACAATACTGAACAAACTCATGAAGGTGGGGAGAGGAACCAGGCTTCAAGGTAGGGAGACTCTTCGGTCTCAGACATTGTGTTTTATTGCAGCAATTCAAGAAATTGAATGTTTAATGTCAATATTTGCTCCATTACAACAGCCAAGAAATAAAATAATTACAGCAATAAGAAGGGGCTATTTACAATGAATACTTGGCAGGACACAATCAAGACTCAATGAGAGTGAAATGTGAAAATCCACATTTACAGGATCCTGGAGGGGCCACTCCACAACTGGAGTACAACGCATTTGGTGGAGCCATTTGTTTTTTGCCTATGTTTATGTGTTGATACGTTGAGTTGAAGATATTTTTCATAGTGAAACTGATTAAACTTTACAGCTAGGTGCTCCAAATAGCAGCTAACGGTGGTCAGGCCGGCACTGTGACATAATGCAGACACAGATTTAAATCAATTCAGCAGCTAGAGATTCATAGCAGCTGTTTGCCAGCTGAAACAGAGTGTTAATATGTGTGGTTATATGGAAACGCAATGTCATAAAATACAGTTTTTAAAATCAGGTCTCAAAAATCCCATCAAAATGACGTGTTGTTTCATTCTCTGTTTCCCCCGTTGTCTCCCCTCAGCCCGTCACTCTCTCTCAACCTCACCCCCCAGTCCTTCTTCTGCCTCTCTCTGTCCTCTACCAGTAACTTCCTCGTTTTCATCTCTTCGTTCGCCCTGGCTTTTCTTTTACCAGTGTTACTGCGTGGTTGTGGTGTTTGGGCTGCTGACTATGGTGCTGGCAGTTTGCGTCACCCACTGGAAAACCAACAAGGCAATCGACAAGAGAGCCGTCTGAGCCAAAATTCAACGATTTGTCTGTCACTGCCAACGAGATCGACACCACCAATGCAAATGTTTTATTTTTTAAGAAATAATAATTGAATGTTATTTTTCTACCTGGAAATATAGTTCTTGAACCATAGCTAATCAACATGGTTGCTAGGCGACACATACATATTGGTATGAGTGGTGAAATCCAGTAATTTTCAACTATCATGTGGTCACAGCTGTGTGTTTATATCTAATTTAATGGTGTGCCGTTATTGGGTGTTTTCTAACAGCTTCCCACGCGGGATTGCACTAAGCCGGTTGTATGTTCGGTGCCATCTTGCTTATTTATTAAGTTAGCATAACGTTAGGTAGTTTCGCTAGCTAACAAGCAGCGACCCTGTGTAAACTTTGTAAAACACCTATACTAAAGCCTTGATTTGTGTTTTTGCTAGGAGTGTTGTGGTTTGTGTTGTTCGTTACATTTAAGTTTAATAAACCAATCTCCAGGCTAATTCGTTTTCGTCATAACTAAAACACACGTCGCTTACTGGACGTTTACTTCAGCGGCTTCGATTACTTCGATATTGTCATGAAGAAAGACGACAAAAATATTGTAGTCAGTTGTAAACTATGTACCGGTTCTAAAAGCTAAGATGCAGTATCAGTATTAGTCATGTAGGTGCATGACTGAAGGTAAGGGGGGGGTAATATAACAAGTAGTGTCACAAATTACTTCTCTCCAGGGTTAATCCCATGTTATTTCTTTTGAAATGAGTAACGACTAAAGAGGAATATATAACATGTTTTGAGTAACGAGCCCAACAGTGCTACTAAATAGATCTCAAGAGCTTTTATTCGCTGTATAGATCTACGTCTTGAAAACTTTCAATATATACGTATATACGTAGCTACTTATCACTTCCAATTCCGAACTGACAAGGGTTGATAGTCACTTCCCTGGTGGTCTAGTGGTTAGGATTCGGCGCTCTCACCGCCGCGGCCCGGGTTCGATTCCCGGTCAGGGAACTACTTTTTGTCGTTTCCTTCGCATGAACTTGAAACTCATAGAATGTGAATAGAATCTAGCAAAGGAATGTCATGGAAACATAAGCAATCAACAATTACATGAATTAATATGATGACTATTGGGATGTCAGCCCGGCTAGCTCAGTCGGTAGAGCATGAGACTCTTAATCTCAGGGTCGTGGGTTCGAGCCCCACGTTGGGCGCTAGTCTTTTCGTACACCACGTTATTTTCTGTGGTTTGTTCTCTAGGCCTTAACGTAGCGTACTTTTTTCATTCCAACCTTTATCGTCATTTTAATTTTAACTTTGCTTGATTATGAAGAACACCAGAACCAAAAGTATTGTTGCTGCAGTGCCATTATGCAGTTTTGAACATTACAGACACAGGGAACATCTACCCAAATGGGCACAAATTTTGGTAATGCAGAAAGTTTTAAGGTAGTTAAACAACTCAGTGTCAAATGCTTATGTACGAGACAAAAGCATATCCGCCCGAACAGGGACTTGAACCCTGGACCCTCAGATTAAAAGTCTGATGCTCTACCGACTGAGCTATCCGGGCTCTGTGAGACCTCATGCCATGTGTACATTTTAACACAAGTCCTGCAGGGAAGGTATTCAAAAGCATTGTCTAAATAAACATACTATGTATGCAGAACACAGCAAGGGAGATATACACATGCAAAATCAAATTTAACTATTTCAAATACCTTACTGTCTTGATATACTCTGTTCCATCTCTTTTAGACAAATTATACAGGGATGTTTTCTAGTGATGTGTTGTTGTACTTTAGTACTTGTATATTGTGTATATTCTGTGTAGATTGGTAGGCAGTTTCACAGTGCATATTGCCCACTGGCAGTAGCTTCAATTCCACAGATAATCCACAACCTGATATTGGTCTTTCACCATTCCCTTCTACTTCATTTCATTCTACTCTTACAGATTCATGACCAAAAGCCTGACTAGATGTGAGTTAAACTGCACACTGTATAGAAATGCAAGTATTAGTATTACAGTTCTCTTTAACACGTAGATAGTGCAGAGTTTGTACTAGTCCAGGGACAAAGTCAGGTATGATTGGATGCATACTAAGTGAATTGCAGTGGATACAGGTGTGAATCTGACATTTACATCGCTGTCAACTACCTCTTTCTCTACACTCACATGACATGAGCTCACAGGACACCTGGATGTACTTTTTTTCAAGAGAAAAGGGCATTTATCAAAACGATCCATTCATAATTTACGTCACAGAAGAGTTGTGTTGATGTCATTGTTTCTATGGTCGTCACCGCCTAGACTCGCAATGGGAACCTTCGGCTTGGGAGAGCTCCAGCATATTTTGCGCAGTTGTAGACGGAGATGACAGAACGGCTAGATGTCTCTTTTTTTGAGGTCGCCACCTCCGGGGCTCAAACCAGAAACTTTGCGATCGGGAGACTTTTGGCCTGTGATATTTTGGAATAGAGTGGGCGCAAAACAGTAATATGTTGAGTTGCCTCTTGACAGATGGGGGTTCTTTAGTCTCTCAGGGTAAGTGTGAAAAAGTACGCAGGCCCCAGCGAGATTTGAACTCGCGACCCCTGGTTTACAAGACCAGTGCTCTAACCCCTGAGCTATGGAGCCCTGCTTAACGTGGGAGATCGTTCAATTGGCCTATGACTTTGGGATTGGTGATGATGTTATATTCTTGGTTTTTAGAGTTGATAAACATGACGTTATTTCTCATGTTGTGTGTTGTTCAGTGTGTCGTGTGTCTTCAGAAATACGTGCATTTTCATAAGCCAGTGTTCCCTTGCTGCTTGATCATGGAGTAAATTATGGCTCAATATTCAGAAATTATTTATAGATCCAATTAAGAAACGCAAATATTTTTGAAACAAATACTTTGGAACTTAGCAAAAACTCCAACAGAAGACATTTTCATGTTGTTTTGTACAAAATGCTTTTTGTCATAGAAATTAAAATCTCCATGAATCTCCATTTGTGTGGCTTGCATTTATTTGTGATTTATTTCGTCGTTCAACAATGTATACAACATTTTTGCTTCTGAAAATATGTTGTTGCTAAAAGCGTTATTGTGGGCATAAAGCTGGTAGATTGGTATTAAAGTCTAACGTATATTCTCTATGGATTTACGTTATGGACATGCTGAGTTCAAGTAACCTATAACCAAGCAAAATTGGGGATCATTTATCTATTTATCCACTAGATGGTATGTGTGACCACATAGACATGGAGACTCCCATGGACGCAGGGTCAGGGGTTTTTAATCTATTACATATGTGGACTCACTGTCTCTGTAAATGTTATTCTCTCACCATACAGGGATGCAGAAACAGGGGGTCCCCAAAACTGGGGTCCATGGGTCCTGGAAGGGGCTCAAGTGCGGCCCCAGCAAAATAAGGAATCGTTTGACTTCACTATAATTTAATCCGCTAGAAATTATCACGATTAGAGAGTGCTATCATAGGTTGGGGATTAAATCTTATCGGTAGTTTTCGGTGGGTCTGTGTAGCGGACCTTGGCATGATAAGTGTTTGAGACCCCAGGTCAGATGGTTTGTCGGCCATCATTCCCCTGGGGCGGTTCTGGGGGCGGGACTGCCTTACCCTCCTCTCCTCCCCTCCCCTTGTCCCCCTCGTCCCCCTCTGGAGCTTCACATCAAGTTTTATGAGGACGCGGTGAAGATGGACGCGAAGGGATAAGGACCGGGAAACGTTTTTTTGTTCCTCGCATGCCGGATAGGAGTATCCGTTACACCTCACCATGGACTGCCTATCAGTCTTTTACTCATAATAACGCAGGAGAGGGGGATTTGTTTCTTCCTGCGTGGGTTTTGTATCGAGGAATTACAAAGAGAAAGAAAGGCTCCCCGCGACCACCTGAACACGGAGAAGAGAGAGCCATGGTGGAGCAGAAAGGACGGATAGGTTTTATTTTATGAGGGAGAATTTTGTACTGTCCTGGGTTTCTATTCCGGCAGTTTCAGACTAGCAGCGTGGACCCAGAGGACCCACATCAACAGGTGAATATCTGATTCAATTCCCATCCTGGATGTGGATTGTATAGTTGTGACTGCTATTCATGACTGAATGCATGCATCCTCCAGTCTGGTCTTACCATGCGTATTAAACTGATATTTCAAATACGATACAAACATTTAAGTCGTGTCATAAATCAGTGTGTCTTCTTTAGAGATACAATGTCAAGCAGATCCTAAATCGGACGGGCTCATCCGCCTCAACCAACGCGGGCGAGATTAGACTATTTGAGCTTTCCCTTCTACTAAGCATTGCATTGGTTTTACAGTAAAAACAAATTGTGCCCAAATAGAAATGGAAAGTGATGTTGGGGAAAAGGCCGCATCAACTTGTAGGAGATAACACAGCACCGGACTTGACTACCTGTCCGATAATGGACTCGGTGGTTTTATGCGCTGCATGTTTAATCGTCTCCAAACGGAGGCGTCGCTTACATAAATGACCGATTTGTGTATGGTTTTAGAGCCGGTTCGACATTGTCAATCGTTGTTTTATTGCGATTGTACAAACTAAATTGACGGGTTCATTGGCAGAAATCTCGCCAGAGTAAGCAAAAGTGCGTGGATCTCGGGCGGGTTGTATTCAGCAGGGTTGTTTCTAGCAGAATCCATTCCCAGTGCTGTGTTTGGTTTTCCCGGGACCCAGACCAGCTGAACCTGTTCCTGTAGCGTGAAGCCGGGAGAGTCTTTACTACCGAGGTGGCGTGGTGTTGAATGTCACTACTTTCTCAACACTTGAGCACGCTACGCCCCAAACTACCGTAAGAAAAACACACTGGCTTTTACTGTGTACAACCCGCCGGGACAGTTCCTGTTGAGAGCCAACCCCGGATAGCTTCCAGTCCGCGAGAAACAACCAACAAGGCGTTTTTATTCCCACTATCCACACCGAGGCAGGAATACCAACACGTAAAAGGCCGTCGTTGGAAATAAAGGAGTCGTTGGGAGAACAGATCGGTGTGTCTGAAGGAGTAGCAAATGTAAACCACAATACCGAGTGCGCTCTGTTCTCGGTATACTTGCTATCGATCGTCGTATCTAACAACAACAAGAACCGGGCGAGGACTGTGATTTTACTCTCCGCTCGGCCATGCGAGGAGCTCGGATCTTCGTAGCCGAATGTGTCGCCTCCTCCCGGCGTTAGCTCCATGTAAGACCACCGCAAACCTAGCGTTGTTGTATCTCTGGGACACACCGGGCCAGATTTATCACCTGAAAATGCGTTCACACAAGATCCTGGTTTAAATGGATAACGAAATAAAACGCCATTGTGTGGAAATGTCACCGGCTGTTGCTGGCTCTGCTCAGACAGACAGGCTTCATTTTCTCAAAGGGCAAACAAATCCCTCTCGTCTCGGAGAGCTTGGCGTTACTTCTAGCTAACACACTGGTGTTTCTTGATATTTCTCCTCTCCAGGGCCA
>OOFE01032397.1:12878-26772 GCA_900323365.1 Monocentris japonica | reverse complement strand
TAGAAGATTTCAGTCGGCTGGGCCTCGCACCCTGAGGAACTTGCTACCCACCTCATACAGGAGCCCCACAGGGCCAGGATGTAGCAGGAGAGAATAACTGTGAAAAAGCAAATAAATGTAGACAACCAAACACATGACGTGGATGTGTGCTTAACTATACATCAGTAAATTATATTCACACACATATACTAACAAACACATGCCCAGAGGTCCAGCCCAGTCAGACTACATTTTTGCACTTCCATCTACACAGTCTTCCATCTACACAAAATCTCCAAAAATGTCCCTACTAGCAGCACAGAGTACATAGCTAACTTAACTAAGGCTGGCTTTAGCTAACCAGAGAATGTAGGTAGATAATCATCTGCATGTCATGGGCCAAGGCTCTTCCAGATGTGGAACCAGTTAGTGAAGGGGGAGATCAGCCCGGTAAGAGAACAGAGAGGGACAGTACACAGCACAAGTAGATGGTATGAGGTATGGCTACAACGTTTTCTGATCAAAAGGTTTCTAGATCAAGTGCTTGGATAGCCTGGGAATCCAATCCAGTCTGGATGACAGTATGTTAGAAGCGCTCACCCCTCCATCAACAAGTATTGCCAAAGTGCCCTTGAGCAAGCCACTTAACCTAATTGCTGTGGAGCTGCTCAGTGGCCTGTACAATTACAAGTAGAAGACTGCGGTTGTACTGGGGCAGCTCCCAGATGTGAACATGCAACTGAATGAATGCACAGCAGGACATTGCTGAAAATGCTTGTGTATGCTTAGCAAACCATTCCTAGATAAATAAAGGCTAAAAATAGTTTTGTCTAGTTTTGTCAAGCGATGGACACCTCAGGTGGTTCAGAAAACTAGACTGTATAAGGAGAGGATGTGGCCTATCCACTGTTAGCTGCAGGCAGTGAATTATGGGTAGAGGCAGCCATATACAAATGTTTTGCTTGTGCCTGCACATAAATAATAGTTTATCCCCATGTTGTTGTGTCTTTGATGTCCTAGTCTAAACAAAGGCCAAAATACTCAGGTGCTGTTTGGAGGACAGTTTCTATGTGATTCAATGTGCCGCAATGTTAAACCTGCAATGAAAAGATACACACAGACAGCCATTCCATGATTGCATGTCAGGGCAAAATAGGCCACAGCATTTTTCCAGTTGCAATTCAACAGTGAGCTGTTGATCACTGCAGGTTAAACAAGACTGTGTATATCCAGCCAACATCTTTCATCTATTCCCGCTCATGCATTCTAGTCACAACCGTTGTCTGGTGCTCTCTGTGCTTTTGCACCTGATAAAAAAACAGGAGAGAAAAACTGGACTAATAGAATCTGTGATTTTCCTCCTGCCCTGACAGTCACTTTAATGGCCCAAGCAATTTTTCTTGGATTTTCTTGCTGCCCATTTTGTCAAAGAATGTTCTTTTGAAAGGAGGACAAATGCAAATGCAAAGTTGGCTGTGACCTTAAAGAGCATCTGGGCCTGGCCTGCTAGATCTAGTTGGAGATGAGGCGTCCGAGCCTGTCCCATTAGCTCCACCTTTTCACAGGCCTCCCTCTCGGGGTGATGCTGGCCATACTCCAAAAGGACTACATTTTGATCCCAGCACCTGATAAAGTCTGGTCCGTTGATGGGCCTGATGGCATCTGCACATCTGTGCTCCCAGACAAATGCACCCCAGGAAGGTTAGTGCTGGCCCTTGTGCCCCTTATCAATCAATTACATTTGGCTTTGTCAGATGAATTGTATGGAATTGTTTGCTGCTGATAGGAACCAGGTAGATTCTGGATGGGGGTTGGGCATGATGCATGTGTGATTGCTGGTAGAGGGTTGTTGTGTATTTAACCCGCCCTTTTTTACCCTTGCTAGTTCGTAGCTGTGGCCTCTGTAGCTGTGAATAGTCTTTATTGGAAGAGATTAAATCTGTTCTGTTCATTACAAAGGAAAATATATCCATGATATTTCTATTGCTAACATAGTGGGAATATAGAATACAATTATTAATTTTCCTATACATTTTTTTTTTATTTGATTGTTAAATTAAATCTGAATCGACATATTATTGCTCAGCCAACCACAAGGAACAGCAATGCAACTATAGGGCACACTTTGAACGCAGAATTCTCACTTCCGGGTGAGGGAGTCGGTCCTCTGCCTGTGAACCCCTCCGCCTCCTTTCCTCATGAAAAACTGGATTAATTACGTAATGTTCAGCTCACTGTGGCTAATAGCTGATAATGATGTGTGAGAGGTGTGTCAGACGGGAGAACATACTGGACTGCCAAGCGCTGTTGGACCCAGGTCAGGCTACGTTCATCTTCCTAATGAGATGTCACATGGAGAAGACGGAGCGACCAGAGCGACCAAGCGGTCATTGCAAACTAATTCCCCTTCAGCTCTTGATTGTAAAAACAGCCCCAAATTCAACAGAGGAACTGGCTTGGCCTGCCAACTGACCACATCATTCTGAGAGTTCATTTTTCAGAGTAGCATTTGGCTGGCTGTGGGGAGACAGCTAGCTCCGGTTTGGCCCGACAGCTGTATTGTTTGTTGTCCAGAGAAGGACTGGTCTAGCTGACAGTGGGCCCGTGGTACTTATTGGTCTGCTGGATGCAGCCAGCAAGCCAGCCTCCCATCTAGCCTTTAGCTCCACTCTGAGGAGATGAGTGGAGGTTAAATCAACGCTTGTCTCCTCCTTCAGAACATCTAAATCTGCAGTGAGATGTGCTCCTCCCTTCATCCACCCCCTCGGGCTAGCCTCGCTTCTCTTAAGTTCTCTACTGCCTTGCCAGTGGGTCAGGTTGATCCCCCCTGTCACTGAAACTCATTCAGGGGGCATTAAAGTGTAAACCAGATGAAAAAACAAAGGGCTTAGGCAAATCAGATGGCTCAAACAACAACAACAAACGCACACTCTGTAATCTGCTTAGGGAAATTAATGAGGGGGAGCCCCCTTGGCCGAGGTGGATAATGATCCTGGACCAGGGGGATGAGAGGCTGCAGTGGATCAGGCAGAAGGTGAGAACGGGAAAGGGGGATTAGAGACGGACTCCCACCAGAATCAAACAGGACTCTGCCAAAAGGATCCCTCCCCTCCCATGCCCAAACTTCAAAAACTCCAGCCTAAGCTGGAAGTAGGTGTCTGTAATCCCCTCTGTGGCTGTAGATCTATGCGGCCGACTCAGGCCCGGCTTTCATCCTGCAGCTTGTTCGGCATGCTCTCCCTCCATGTCCTGGGAACGTAAACTTTTGCACTGTGGCCCCCGTGCAGATCGCAGGGATCTGCTGGCTCATTACCTCTTCATTAGCGCGCTGCATCGTTGGCTGCCAAGAGGATCAGACCATGTGTGGAGTCTAGCTGCATAGACTGTTTGTGCGGGCCAGAGACCTAAACACGGCAGCCAGATGGATGGATGCATATTATTGGAAACATGAATTAGCGGCCTATAGAACTTTTCTCCGCTGATAGAGGGTTCCATTTAGTCAACTGAACCTTTCTTTGTGTGACCCACATTTTAAAGGACCCATTTGTCCTTAGCAGTGTTACTGCAATAGATCCTCCAGTGAAATATCCTAGGATTGTCATTATACCTGTCCATTGCTCCTGCATGGTTGTCCAATCAGATCATCTGAATGGAATGACGGGATTTTTCTTAGATATATACGCTGCTGTTCCTCAGGGTCTGAGTCTTAGTGTCAAAACTGTCACTTACATCCTCCGAGTATGTTTTGAGATACCTTTGAAATGTGATGCCAGATGCCATTCGGAGTTGGATTTATTTGCCACTGCTTTTCTCTCTTACAATTCATAGAATGCAGGATGATTTAACGGGAGGCGTGGAATTGAGAAAATAAGCAGGCTTTGTAGTGCTTAATGGGGCCCAAAGCTCACTGTTTAAGCCCTCCCCTGCATCCGAATCAACCACAGCCAGGAGCCAAGTCTCATCAGCCACTCCGCCATCCTCTGGTGTGATAGTGGCAATACACACACACACACACACACACACACATTACACAGCACCCCAGATTAAAAATCATACTGAAGGTATGCAAAGGCAAAGAAAAATCAAAATCTGTCCACAAGAGTCGCTGAAATAAAACCTGGGTTTTGAAAAAAGGTCTTATTGGTTTTTTTTTTTTTTTTTTTTATTTATTTATTTTTTTTACCTGTGTGCAACACCGGATGAGTGGGGTTTGTCTTAGAGGATAATACAGAGAGTGACAGGAAGTTCAGAAAACTACAGACTAGTAAATGAAACTTAATTTAGTATACTTTGATTGAGAACTTACCTGGCATTAATTGTCCTGATACACTAGACACCACTGGTCTGGTACTCCAGGCCGGTTAGAACAAAATTAATGTTAGTTGCATTATTAGCAACTATTATCTGATCCAAGTTTGACTAAAACCCCTTGAACAATTACACTAATTTAATAGGAAATAAATCTAACTTATAATCTGTGTCAATAACCCGACTGTTTTCTCCTGCTGCCGTCCTCTTACCTTGCTGTTGGTGTGTTATCCCTGCATCTAAATTATGCAGTACCTTATCTGAGAGTCATTTCCAAGGCCAAGCATGCAATGTGGCCCCATGTGGTTATGGCCAGGTGTAAAAGCTTGACCTCTCTGTAGGACAGTAGAGTGACTTTCATTCGAGCACCCACTGGCTGCTTCCCACTGAGCTCACTGATAGACTTAACACTGCACCTCCATACAAGATGAGAGGGAGGAGACTAGAAGTAAAAGGAAAAGGGTGTACATGATCCAATAAGAAACATTTAGGGGAAACATAAACCAAACCATTTTGATCGATACAAAAACACAAATAATACAAATAAATACTTTGCTGATTTATATTGCCCTACCTCGGTTATGCAAACACTCCTTCTGTCCCTCACTATTTGAAACAGAGGCAGGTATGTCAGGTGCTTTTTGCAGACAGCAGTAGTTAGTCGAGGGAAAATGCAAGCATCACCTTTGTAGCCTGGATCGCTGACAGGGCCCACTGTGCAAATGAACAATGTAGCTCTGAGGCTTTTGGAACAAATAAACACACACATATAAACACACACGTGCGCACGCGTAGACAATTGACGCAAACTGAACGCACACCAACACTGAACGCCTCCGGATTTCCCAGCATGCTCGCTATTGCCTCCCGCCCGGCTGTCGTCGTCACGCGTTCTCTTTCATACGCAGTCACAGTTGTTTTTGATATTTTCATCCACTAGCCAGGGGATGTTTATCTGCAGGAGCATGGTGGCTGGCTTTTCAAATGTTAACAATTGCAGGGCCAGAACATGAGGCTCTTGCTAATTACTGCATCCAACACGGTCCTGCAGTTGTGCTGCAAAAACCCAAACGATTAATGTGTGTAATTATATTGTAATTGCGTGGTAATTATACATCAAAAGCACACACACACACACACACACACACACACAGAGACGAATACACATACCTCTTTTCAGCCCTAAAGGTAGGTATATTCCACTTTGCTCCTGAAAGCAGATTAGAGCCGGAGATTGTTTCTTCATGGAGAAAAAGGATTAAGCACTGTCACAGTATTCTTCAAGTTTCTCACCACTTCACATGTAAAATTTGTTTTGGTTTTTTGTTTATTTAAAGATACAATTTCACAGGAGTGGAGCATAAACGTGTGTAGACAAAGCAGCAGAAGAGAGCAGTCCTCTATCTAGGGAACAGAAGACAAAACAGCCACCTCGTTGCTTGGTTGAAGCTAATACCTTTGTATGAAAACTAGTCGGGGAGAGTGGGGTGAGTTGAGTCACTTTTTACTTGAGGCATCTTTATAGTGAGTGCATGACAGTAATGTCTCCAACTAAGAAATGTACATATATTTCAGGATGTTGTGCATTCTTGGAAAACATCACATTAGAGGTTTTGAAAATGACTTGCTCAACTTTCCCCAGATGAGGGGTAAGTTGAGCATGGGTAGAGGATAAGTTGAGCCACATGGGGGTAAATTGTGCCAGTGATTATGTTGAAGTAAAACAGAATATTTTCACCTTATCTAATTATATATCAAAGCAATACTAACTTCTTAAAGGTTTTATTTAAAGCTATTTAAAATTTACAACCTCAAAGGCCAATTTTCTTCAACAAGACCTATTTTAATTTCTCAGAACAAAATCAAGAACAAAATCGGCTGTAATGCCCCTCACAGGACCGGGCCTATTTGAAACTGTTGAACCAATCACATCCTAGAAAAGGTTAAAATGTCATTTATATGGTCATCTTTTTATTTATCCTTTATTGAACCATTGCAGTTTACATTGAGATTAACATAACAAATTAAAGCTAACATTTTGATATATATAAATGCCCCTTTCACTGGTGTAATTGTAACAATAGCCATTCCACATAGTCATTTTGTGGGCGCTTCTCTATATGCTAGTTTCAGTCGCAAGGTGATGGTAGGTATTTCCCAGGAAAATGATATTCCTTATTTTACAAATGCAGACTTTACCTGCTTTTTCCTCTCTGGTCCAGCTTGTAGGGACATCAATGTAATTTTGTTCGGCCAACTCAAATGCCAGTTCACAACTTTTTATTGCACTGACTGTGAAACATGGCTGCTAGATTCTTTATATGGTCTTCAAGCTCTGTCTCAATTTCTTACTTGAACACTTGTTCTCTGGTACCCTGTTCTTTTTACTTCTCCTAGTTCTTTCCTATCCATGTATCGCTTTAGCATCATCCTGTCGATCTTCATGTCCCTTGCCACCTGACGTATGGACTTCCCATTTTGGACCTCTCCCACTGCTCTGTCCAAATCCACAAGAGGAGTTGAAGCCCTGCCTGTCTTCCATTTATAGAACTGTGGCATGATTGTTTTTGGTCTATAAAGTTCAAAATGTCCCATCTTAGTTCATTTGTGTGATAAAATATAAGAATGCAATGTATGTAATGTAGAATTACAGTTAAATAATACATAAGTAATAATAATAAGTTAAGCCAATGGCTCAACTCATCCCAGGCGTATTGGCTCATATTACCCCACCCCCACCATTTTAACGAACTTGCGTCATGCAGCAATTTAGAGATAAAGACATGCTCACAGTTTAACCTCATATTGTAGCTTCCTAAAGCACTAACACAAGAGTGAGATTTGTTCAAACTTTTCTGTTATTGTTATGTGCGTCTGTCCATCACAGGGTGAGTAAAATGAAGGACTCCTCAAAAATGTGCGGTCACATGACCAATTTTGTTTATGGTTGCCTAGAAACAAGGGGTGACTCAATTTCCCCACTGGCTCAAATCACCCCACTCTCCCCTATGCAAGCTGTTTGCTTGTGTGCACATTGTGATTTTTAATTTGTGTCACATACATTTGTGTTGTGTGTGTATGTGTGTGTGTGTTTGTATATGTATGTGAGGAGAGGGGGAAAGAGAGCTAGAGAGACAGAGATTGGGAGGAGGGGTTGTCTATTTAAGCTTGAATAAACTAAACTGCTGCACACTGGACTCATTAGGTGGCCCCTACTGCGGCGCCTCATGAAGACATATGGGCCGAAAGAGCACTTGATGTGGCTGCCACTGCCTTGCTTGTCATCCACAATTTCGCCTGCCCTAATCCCTGCTTTAATTTACTCCACTCCACAAGGCAAGCAGCGACTAACACTGTCCTCGGGGGTCCTTTCACTTATGCCGCTGGTGACAAGGAATATGCAAAGGCACAATTCCTCACCAGGAAGGATGACAGAGAGCAGTTCCGCCGGGGAACACACCTCCCGTTTCTCAGCATCTTTTAACGTCACTCACAAGAGCACTTTGCAGTTGCAAACTATTCTTCTGAGACCGCTTTATTAACATGTTGATCCAAGGGGCGATTAGGCGATGATTGTTTGGCGCAGAAGATGCGGCTATTGATTTGCTGAGAGATAGACTTTGCTGGAAAGTTTCTGACAGTGCAGGGAGACTACTGAGACTACTTCTTCAGACTCAATCTAAAGTGTTTTCAACCCCTTTATCCTTTTCTTCTGCCTTATTTTTCCCACTCCTCTAATTTTCCCTTGGAATGCTGGGAGGGAAAGGAGCCGTTGACGGGCACAAGTAATTGCTATCAGTCTGTCATTAGGTTGCTCTCTCTCTCCCTCTCTCTTTCTCTCTCCCTCTCTACAGGCCTGTGCTCAGCATTGCTTACAAATAAGACACTTAGGAGACGAGTGGAATTCGCTCCCCCAAAGCTGTGATGTATTGGATTTTTTACGGTCAGAGCAGCTCCTCCAACCGCCTTTTCATTCCCTTTCGTCCTGAGAACCATTTTCTCTCTGTCCGCTCTACTCACTCTCTCTCTCTGCCCTCTCCTCTCCGCCTTTCAGGGTATCATTTGCAATTTAATGCTCACCTGGGGTGAGCCTTGACAATAGACTCCACCATGAAATGGCCCAGGCCCTGCCTGCATGCCTAATGAGGTTGATGTTGAGCTATTTAGGTCATTGTCCCTCTACAATATCTACTTAATGCAACTCCATGGGAGTGGATTGTTGGAACGGTTAAAGATTCTATTAAGTCTTTACAAAAGCCATTCCATTCCGCTGTCCACCACATACTACCAGGGGCACTGCTCTACTTCACTTTCGCTTTGTGAGGGGCTGTTGTGACAAAGCGTAGCAAGGAGGTGCAATGTTACTCTGGTGGGTCACACTACTAATATCTTTCCAATTTTCAGTGTTGTATCTCTCGGGTAAAAGGAGCTGAAAAATATTCAATCAATCAGCACTTCCTCTTGATAGATATTCTAACAGATCAAATCTGGATTGAGCAGGCAAATTCATATTAATCATCACACAAACTGATCTGCCAAAACAGACGGCCAACACCATCTATTAATCAGAGCAGAACCCGTGACAGCCTTTGGAATCGGAAGGGAAGGAGTCAGAGGGGGGCCCTCTTTGAGAGAGTACTTGATATGAAAACTGTGTTGTTGTGCTTTGTACCAGCCTGTGGGAGTTTTTAAACAAGCCCATATGGTGGTAGCCACCAGCTTTGGAGAAGGCGGGTGGGTTGGGGGGTTAGCCAGGGCCAGGATTTCACACAGTCAGTATTGAGTGGGATTGAGGAGGCGAGCTCTTAAGCTGTCTTTTCAGGCGCAGCAAAAGCCCTCCATCTGGCCTCCCCTAAAACTCAGGGCGAGTTTACTCAGCTCCCTGTTGGCTGATTGGGCCTCCTGAAGCAGAAGTAACAGCATCAATAGTGTAAACCCTTGCCACTTGAGAGTATTACATTTCTTTTCATGCTTGACTTAATCAAAAGTGGGGAAGTGAAATTTACACCTTTTTGATGTTCTTTTTTCCCTGCTGACTAAGAGGGGCGATCTTAACCCATTTGATCTTCACAAGCGCCCACTAAATGGCCAAATATGCCAAGCAGACGGAAGCAGACGGTTGGCAGTTGCCAGTTTGCGCAGGGTCACTGTTGGAGCACTCCATGTGGTGGGGCAGGCAACCTCACAGAAGGCTCCAGTCTTCACAGAGTCCAGCCAAGCTTCTGTCTGGAGGCCCACTGTCCCTCACCCACTGTCCACTCAGAGCCAAAAATCAATCCACCCTCATGCTGATTCTCTGTGCTCTGTCGGAGCCAGTGTGAGACTTGTGTCCACTGAGGAGCATCAGATGAACACTGTAACTGGGGCTTCATAACAAAACGGATGGACAAAAAGCACCAGCCAAGTGTCAAGGCTATGATGTTTATATTTGATGGCATTAGCATGGGTTTGCAGAGCTGCTATCTACTTTGTATGCAAACATACATCACATCATGTACACGCTGACAGATAGAGCCTTGGGTGACTTATTTGAGCTATCTCAGAATTCATGGATCATGATTCTGATCACTAATAAGCAAATATCAAATCATCTGGTAGCAGAAATGGGTTTACGCCAGCAAAGAGCAGACTGGCTTTGTTCAGTGAATAAATGTTTCGACCACGGTCACCTCACTAATCCAGGCTGTTGACTGGCACTGGAGCGGATGGAGCCGACCTGGGGATGTGTGAAGATTCCCCTCAACAGGGATCTGGAGAGAGCAGTTGCTGGAGAGCTGCTAGCTAGTGACAGTTGCTCCAGGAGCCTGGCTTTAATGAGTGTGTGGTGTCTGGAGCCTTTAGCTCATGTTAAGCCCGGGCTAAGGCCAACATCTGACTGGCGGAGCCCTAGGCCCGGGTACTGTGGAGCTGTGTTTGCACCTCTTAATGAAGCTGGGGGCCAACGACACTAGCTGGCCCTACGCCTGCCCTTCCTCTCTCCCCAGGACCAGCCCTGCACCAGCCAAGACTGCTGCAAAGACCCACTCCATTAGTTCCTGTTTATTTCCCAGGCATCTAAACCCTACTCCCTTAGTCATCTTATGCAGCAATTTTTCCCCTCCCCTTTTTTTAAACTGTTGTTGGTTATTCATTTTGGTCCAATTTTCTCACTCGCTGTTGTGGGGAAGACATGAAAAAAATGAGATAATTAAATGCTTGTGCCCTGTGGAAAACAATGTTTTTCCCCTCTTTGTGTTGGGTATAAATTACCATTATACAGTGCATGGGTTGCAAAAATGTGTGTGTGTGTGTGTGTGTGTGTATGTATGTGTGTGTGTGGGGCGGGGGTTACTTTGTGTCAGCATGAAAAGAAGGGGCCCCCGTCCAGGCAGCCAAAATCCTGCCGAGGAACTTGTCTGGGATCGTGATGTTCCGACAGCTCCACTGCGACAAGATACATAGTTTCCATTCAGCGACAAGCTTCTTATTGGTTACTATAGTTTCACTAATGCCCAATTGAAGGCGATGCCTAATCTCGACAGAATGGGTTAAAAGGTGCCGATGTCCAGAGCCACAAAACCACATGTTGAGAGTCAAGGGACCAAGGCCCCACAAAGCACAGCTCCCCCAGCTTTGATGTGGCCCTATCTGGGGCAGGAGATTGAAGAGAGTGGGGGAAGAATACACAGAGGCCCCCACAGCATACAAACCCCTCCAAGGACCCGCTGACAATGGCAACTGCTGAAGAGTGGGTCAGGGCCTCACAAAGGTGGGGCATCTCAGGGAGAGACCCAGCACCACCACCTCCTCTTCTACTACTTACACCAGCACCACTTTCATCGTCATCGTCATCGCCACCATAATCTTCATTTCCGTCATTAAAACATTGTTGCACTACATATTTCTCTTTACCCCGCCCACTATTTCAAACACACACACACACACATGCACACACACTTGTCAGTGCTGCTCAAAGTAGGGAGTCAGAGATGGGTCAGAGAAAGAAAGGAGGAAAACAGAGAAGGAGGACAGAATAAACAAGGAGGAAAGAAATGGAGGTCGAGGGGGAGGAGGAGAAGAAGTGAGGAGCCACTGATGCGTATGCTGAAGGGTGCTATGTTTAAGGCCCTCACATCTCAAGCACTATGTTGGAGTAGCCTGTGGAGGAGGGGGTAGTGGGGGTTACTTCAATAGACTGCCTCTCAATGGCACTGAGGAGTAATTGAAAAGCTAATATTGTTCAGCATATCCCAGGGATTATGTCTTATTGTGGTAACAAGTACGCAATACTGCAATGTTTATTTTTGGTCAGGCTTTGTTGCGGCCACTAATTGGTGCTGAGTGTGAAAATGTGGAGTGTGCATTACCATGGCTGAGTCATGATGGTACGAATAGTCCTGCAGTAATCACTTGCTCTGTGTTATCTTTGGAACTCATCTTGGCTGAAAATCAGATCCACAGCCAAAGAAGCGATCGATAGGCATAGTTTTACAAATGTGTTTAAAATGAGTTTGCAAATATGCTTGAAACGTGTTCTTATGTCAGTAGTGCCATAAATAAGCAGGGTTTGCTGGCGAAGCATCTGCTCACGATGTTTATCTCACGACCACAAGCCCAGCTGTTTGCAAGCCCATTCATTTATTAGACAGACATTAAACTTAATTGTAAAAAAAAAAAAAAAATCTCATTCTGCATTTCTCACTCTATCGTTGGCCATTGCCATATCGCCCCTCATTGTGCGGTTTATGGCAGATTTTAAATCAATTAAGTATGTAATTTGTAACAACTGCTGAGACTGGTTCAGGCCTAAACAATGGCAATGGGATAACTGCCCTTTAGTGAAGCATCAATGGGCTTACAATGTGCTGAATTAGCTGGCATATTAATGACCAGCAGCAATAGCCTCCATTCTCCTCTCCCAAATCTGCTTATGCAAATGGCCCATGAATCCAGTTCAAAGGAGTCTCTTTTAAGTGAGCCTTACACCCATCCACACTGGGGGCTGTGAGAGAAAGTGACATGAGAAAAGTTAGGGACACTTGTCTTTTTTTCTCACAGAACATGATCCAGTTAGCATGCACCTCTGCTGGTTACTGGCATGGTAGGGGCTGTCGAGTCCATAGGCTTGCTGCACACAGGGGGGGCAGGGAGCGGGTTAATCCAGCCAATTGTGACTGTGTGTTCAAAATGTGGTGTTCAGCAGGGGGGAAAGCAGGACCCATCCAAGTTCATGCCCCTGTGTGAAAGAGAAGAGAAAGGCTGTGGGGTTCGAAGTTGAAGGAATAGAATAATCCCCTTCACATTTGTTAGAGGGCTGCTGGTCTTTTGTGCTGGCCAAGACAAATTTAAAAGGCGATGTCATAATGGTTCAATTGAAATGATATCTTTGAACACAATAGACGTGGCTTCTTTCCATGAACAACTTAAAGCCCCATTGTTCCTATTATTGGCCAAGTTGTTTGGATACATGCATACACTCTGAAGGAGAATAAGTTGTTGTAATACAACCTGTTATAAAATATTGAGCATGATTACACATGTTGTGGTCTCATGAATGATGCAGCCACAGTGAGGAAGGGGGCATATCTGTTGACGGTGAATGTGATTTCTCCCACCATACGACACACATATGTTTGTATCCGTCAAATGAATATATTTACTTGACAGACAATTAGTTTGATTTGAAATAGTTTCATTTTGTTTTTAGTTTCGAAGGACCACCATTTCCTCACCATGAAATCGTAAAACTTGAAACCCTAACTCAGAATCAGAATAGCTTTAATCGCCATGCCCAACAAATGTACATAATTTGTGTTGGTGACCGGTGCAGCGAAAATTATTTTGTTTCAGCGTTGCACACTAGTTTGTTCTCATGGAAATACCGGACATACCACGACAAAATCACTCAAACAGAAAATAAAAAAAAAAATTTCCACGAGTCCTTTTTCTGTTTAATCCCTTTTCTATTAGGTGAAATATAAATGTCTTTGAACATGTTTGGCTTTCATGTTTGTTTTCTTTGCTGCTTTGATTGACTTTGTTCCTGACATTTGTGATATATATGTGTTGGATATAGAACTGGAAATTCTTGTTGCAGTTAAAAGGCCTGTTGTTCTCATGCGTGTACTTGATGCTCTCTCACATTTCCATTTGAGGTGAAAGTACAAGCTCCATGGTAAGCGCTTTAATATCCAGAATAAATAAGACATTTATCACCACCAGCAGCCCTCCTGTTGGAACAGCCTTTCTTTACAATGCCTGACATCATGTGTTTGCCTGCATTTCTCAACAACTGTTGCCTGTGTATCTAGAGGCTTAATGCTAAGTTTATCCATGAAGTTCACATTCAACACATTGTTAACCCTCACAGGGAGTTGCCAATTAAACACAAAGCCTTAATTTATAAATCGAACTCTCTCAGCACACATAATACTACCCTATTGAGAGGTATTATTTATTATTGCGGGAACTTGTTGGGAACAGGCCAGGCTCTGGGAGGCTGTGTGGTGGCAACAGGAGCAGTGAGAAAGCTGACATCCCAGGCTGACATCACTGGATAAACTGAACACAGCAAAAGTGGAGGGAGGTCGTTTTATTTTATTATTATTATTTATTTATTATTAATTAT
>OOFE01032384.1:4530-18971 GCA_900323365.1 Monocentris japonica | reverse complement strand
ATTGGTGCTAAACTGTCTACACTGGCATCCTTGGTGAAATTTCATATGGTCATCCCCCATTTTCTCAGCACTTCTACTACTGTGTGTATTGACTTGCCTTGACTCTCTTTTTGAGCAGGTCAAATCAATTGTCAATTTTTTTTTTTTTTTTTTTTCCCCAGACAGAAAAGCCCAGTGCATAAAGTAGACCTTCTCCACAAGCCTCAAAGACAGAACTGGTTGACCACATGAGCATTTTACATACACAAAAAAATGATGTTCTCTCCAAGCGGCATCGCAGCTCAAAGCCTTTACACCATTATGCGCTCTGAAACGAAAACAAAAGACACAATGGGTTGGGAGAGAGGAGAGAAACATTATGAGAGCAAGATGGAGTGGGGGAAAAGGAGGATGAGAACAATAGTGAGGGAGGAACAGGGGAGATGAGGTAAAGCGATGCAGGCCGAGGAACGATGAGAGCATTGTGGTGCTCTGCCAAGCTGGGGTTCAAATTGAAGCTGAAACTCTCATTCAATGAAAAGTCATTTCATAGCCATCACTGCCACCACCTGTGGCTCTGTGTGTGTGAGGAAACTGAGCAGGAATCTTTGTCGAGATCTGACCTAAATTTACAGCACACAACCACTGTGCAGCTCTGCTCACCCTTCAAACTGAAGATGTGTCTAAATGTTGCAGTCTTTTTAAGCAAGTCTTGCTAAACGTGCACAAGTTCTGTATTTTGGTCTGTTACATGAAAGCTCCAAAACACTTTTTTATCTACATGTCAAACTGCATTGTATTGCAAAAATTCAACCCAAAATGAATTCCACGTGATTGAAGAGTTCAGTCTAAACTCATGCAAAGGACACACTTCTGCAAAGATAGAAAAACAGGCAAGAATGTTCTTTCATCAATGGAAACTAGATCTGCTTTAATAAAATGAATAGGCGACTGACTTGCAGAGAATGGACAGCACCAGACCTGTGGGCACTATAATGCTTGTTGAAGAGCTGGAAAATAGCTTTTCCTCGTGCTGTCATACTGTACCATTGTACAAGAGTGTTTACCCTTATCATAACAGCATGTTTGTAAAGATCTATTAGATCTCAAATTGAAAATTTAAAGACATTTTACAGCTCCAAAATACAGCGCAGTGAGAAAAAATGTCGCTGTCATGTTTTGTTGTTCATTGTTCAAAAGCTCTGTCAATCAATTTGTGAAAAAATGCCCCTAACCCTGTTGTTTCTTCTCTCTTTTAGGCATTGGGCTTTGCTTTAGTTTGTTCTTATTTAGACTAAAGTCTTTTAAAGCATCCTCACCTACAGGGGGTTTTCTGCAACAAAAAGGTTTAATCTTTAATGTGCATGCAGTCATGAATTTTCACATGCCTATCGAACTATGTCATATATGACAAGTGCTTTACCCACCAGGATCCACAACAAACAAGGCCATGCATTATAGATATCGTTGCTGTGTCTCCTTGGCAACTGATTGGCATTGATGAATCCTGCTTGCTACTGTATATTTGATGTTCAAAGCATTTGAACATGATGATTAACTGCATATTGTAAGTCCACACTGAAATGTTGTCAATGCATTTGCAGTGACATTGTTAATGTAAACATCCCCAGAGAGTACATCACCTCTCCTGTGCACATCGCTTAAGCTACAGTCTTTTCAAAGGAAACTGAAAAACATCACTAATATGTGTGTTTCTTCCATGTGCTGTATGTCTGAAGAAATAATTTAATGTATCTCCCTCTTAAAAGGTGTCGTCATACGTATGTGATTTCATTTCAAAATGCTACATACCCTTACATTTTGTAAACAAAAGGTCTCAAGGTAACCAGTGATTTCAGTAATTCTACCTGCTGGAAATTATTTTGTAGGTTTTGGTGTTACTATTGCCTTAAAATGTGGAGATTTATCCCTCCAGATTCTTGAGGTCATTTGTTTCTAATACATTTATCTGTGAAATGATAAATGTTTGTCTGATTCCTGACATTTGTATGACATGCATCTTGGTACACAACAGTAGGACTTTGCCCACTCTGAGTGAATGCAAGTTCAAAATGGCCGCTGTGGGAATAAGGTCTATATTATCAGACAAATGTAAATTGAATTTATATCCTATGAATCAGTGGAAATGGGATTTTATGCCCTCCAGATTGATATCAGCAGAGAAATCTGAGTACATCTGCACAGGCTATATCATTTCATATTATGTCAATGATGGATCAAAGCGTGCAGTATCATAGCCCGTGAAACAGATGACCCAACACGACAGAGTTGAACCACAGGAGAGAAAATCTTCCTGCTCTACGGCCACGTACACAACAGCTGTAGCCTTTTAATAACACAGTGGGTGTCCTTGCTTTTCGCCGAACTGAAGCGTGTCGGCGTTTTGTGTGTACAGTGTACAAGAGTGTGTGTGTAAGCACTCAGTCATGGCAGGCAACTGATTGATGGTTGGGAGAATCCAGGATGCTCCTTGGATGCTACAGATTGCCACAGTGGAAACCTGGCACAAGGAGTGCATCAAAAAGCGCACACACATGCACACACATTTTGTTTTTCTTCCCCCTCAATACTAAACCGTAGGCAGAACATCCCAGAAAAAGGGGTTGTCGCCCACATGCCCTCCACATCTTCATGCTTCATCCTGCCAAGTGCCATTTCTGGGTGCCAGGTTGTAGCTGTGAGCATATGGGCACGGGCTTAGGATTCACAGGTTGTTTCCAGTATGGATTTGGTCTCATTTACCCACATTGAAACGTTTCACATTTTCTAAAAGGGTCGGGATGGAAGTCCAAGTTTGTTTGGAATGTATTGAACAGAGACGCTGTATTTACAACAATATATGACAATTTTAGGGGTATGAAAATGGAAGTCATGGGTTGCTCATGAAATTTTAAGGTTTTCATCTCATCAGATTTACTCTTTCATGAGTAAAACAATTCTAACTCAAGTAAAGTATATTCTATATCTCAGAGTTTGTGGCTTTGATCGAGAGCATTCAAGTTGTTAGTCTGATTTGGTGATTAGATAGATATGTTGACAGTACAGTATATACAGTAGTTGTGAGTTTTCTTTCAAGAGGCATAAAGGCCCTGTGAAAATTACTAATGAGTGTTTGCAGTTACATGTAAATGGCTGCTTTTGCAATCAAATCATGATCAAAGACATTTTCTGCTTCAGCATAAAGAAAAAAAAACCCATCAACGAATATTTACACTCCCTGGAAAAGAATCTCAAATGTTACTGAATGAACATTAATCATTGAACCGCTGACATTATGGAAATCTTAACTTGTGAGAGCAAGTATTTGAAAGCCTTCCAAGAGAACACAATGAAAAAAAAAAAAGAAATGCCACAAGACGTCATAGGAGGAGACAGCTGAATAGTGTGAGGGTGGGGGGTGGGGGCAGTGAAAGAAAAATGAGCCGCCTCGTACTTTAGGAGTTAATAAAGCTTTTGCAGCAGCAGTTGTGCCGGGGAACATGGCATCCCTAAGGTGCTGTAGTTGAGAAGAAATACGCTGCTGCCTCCAGCAGATTCTAGTTGTCCTGTGTACCACACACACACACACACACACACATAAAAAAAGACACATACACATGAGCACACACAAGCACATGTAGGCACATGCAAGCACACACACACGCATGCACACACACTCTTTATCCAGATATCGCTCAGGAGACGATGATCTCATCGAACTCTGCAGTCTTTTCTTGTTTTCTCTCCACATGAATCTTACCTGTGTTACTGTCCCACCTGGTAACCAAAGCCTCCTTGCATTATGAAATGATATAGTTGATAAATTGCCTTTGGCCTCACCTCAGGTTAACTATTAAAATGAATTAAAACTCAGATAAAACTACATGCTTCATCAAACTATAGCATCTTTGCAGTTGTGTGGGGTGGGTGCATAGTTGGTTGGTTGGTTGGTTTTTGGCTTTATGTGCTAACTAACTAGCCAGCCATCCAATTTAGCAAAACAACCAATGCTAATTAATATCATACGACTCACTAGCTTCTACTGGATACGCTAGCTAATGCGCAAATCAGTTGTATTTACAACTGAACAGCGGTGGTTCGCGGACCAGATACTATGGCGAGCTAACAAGCAGAAATAAACTTGACCTCAATAAAACCGATCAAATGTATCAGTGGCGAAATGATCAGTTCCCAGGCAAAACAGCACAGAAGTGAACCATGAAGTGTGTTGAGACAGCCGGGGTATACGGTCTGAAACATAATGAGCTGTTCACAGCCACTGGACAAAGTGCAGACAAAATGTACACGTCATTCAGTTCACCTCCAGTTCAGCTAGTCTCCTCCACGCGAAAAAGGGAAATCCAACTCTACTATGTAACAGCCCACAGTAAAAGCTCAGTGTGAGCAAGTGCATGCCCTCGGCAGGATTAAAACCCGCCCACTGATGCCTCTACTTGTAGGTGTGAGTGAAATTTACGCGAATCAATGGACCTTTGTCAGTGCACCCACACTGAGCCATTTTGAGAATGCAGGCCTCGAGTGTTGTCTGTGACCACCATGGCTTTTCCAATGCAGGGCCAGTTGTGTATCTAGACTAACATTTTGATCCCTGTCTATATATAGCAAATCCTTTTTTTCCCAGACACTGAATAGGCTCTGGATAGAACATTTTTTTTCTGAGCCACACACAGATGGCTGAAGTAGCCTACAGGTTAAAAAAGCTTGCTTGTGACCGGAAGATGAAATCCCCCAGACCGACTGGGTAAAATCTGGGATGGAAAAGTGAATGAATAACGCTCTTCCCCTTCCTCAACAGCTACTGTGAAGGTACCCTTGAGCTTATGGCCCCCCCTAATTGGTCCAGTGGAGCTGCTTGGTTTCCAACAGTATAAGGTGGTGGGTGTACTGGGCAGCTCCCAGATGTGAAATTATTTAACTTTACGAAATGTGAAACGGTGCTGTGGTGGAAAAAGAGCATGCACGCTCAGCGAAACCCTTCCCCGGGTAAATAAAGGCAAGGAAAAACACTGTGTAGATGTCAGGTGGGTCTAGAGATCAGCTTGATTAAGCATCGGCAGATGTTCGCTTGGCTCGATCAGAGACTTTGCTTAATCTGTCTCCTCGCCTCCTTCCCATTGTTTGGCTCCATTTCATCCATTTTAATTCCCTTTTATCTCATTTGAAGTAATCTGCCTCATATTACAGATAGCGTACCTTTTGATAGGTATCCTATTGATTTCCTCTGAAAACAATGGAGGCTCTTCTCTTTGTTCAGCAGCTTCTCATCAGCAGTCCACAGTAACAGGCCTCACTGCTGAATAATGGCATACACACACATTTCTCTGCTGAATGATAAAACAGAGTATAATATGATTATGGCCTGTCCTCCTGTGACCCTCTCATTTGTGATTTATTGACTGCATTCTGTCTGGGCTCGCTCTTTTTAAAAACTCAACCGACCCACTTTCTCTCCATCGGGAGCATTTGTAAACTTGTTTACCGAGCAGCAATTTGCAAAAGTCTACCACTCCAAAATGTTTTAAGTACTAGCATTTTTACCACCGAGTCCTACAAGCTAAGCATTTATAAAGTTTTCAGGGTGAATTTCTAATACTTTTGAGGTCATTTTACACTTCTCAAGGACTTGTGTATTTTTGGCATTCTGGGGAGGCTGTTTGAGCTGAAGTCTGCTGAATTTTAGAAGTAGCCTCAGGGAGACATCACCAGGCCTCCGCTGCTTGTCTCTGTGGTCCTCACGTCAAAACAGGAGCCTCAACTCAAAAAGAATTATCAAACAGAAATGCATGTCTTACAGAATAACGATGGAGGAATTTAAACACCATCGCTGTGGGCTTTTGCAATGTGGAGAAGAAAAAGGGAAGCCTATGGAACATTTATCTGCCCAGATATACAAAGCATCACAAGTTCACAAATTATTCTCAAGTTGCCGAGTTCTGTGGAGCGGTGGGCATGTCACTCCTAATTTCATAATTCTTTCACAGATGTAGCCCTGAGAGCATCCACATGATTCCTAAAGATTTCAAAAAGAGAGAAAGTTCAGGATTGTACCATGGCCTGGGTGAATCGATTTGATTGGTGGTAGGGTGATGAATGAAATGTCAGTGACCATATTACAGTAAATGGCGATCCACAGCTGTGCATGCGAGTTATAGTGCTACCTCACAACAGCAGTCTGCCAGCTGGATCTCAAATATAAAATGATCAAAGAGTTTAGGCTGACTTAGCAGGCCTACCAGCAAGAAGACTTCAAGAAGCTTAAATTAATATACAACACACACGTAAAAATTGGGGTAACGTATGACGCCATAGTGATATTTCCCTTATAGGCTTCAAAAAAAGCTATCAGAAAGCTCCCTTAACTCACCTTGAGTTCATTCTGGAGCATCCTCTTTCTTCAATTGTGCATAAAATGAATTCCTGAAAGCATGAAAATGATTCTTGAAGGAGAATTTAGCTTCTTGGATTCACCATCAATCTATACAACTCAAAGACTGTATGGCTCGCTTAACTTTTAATAGGAAACAGTACTGTGATGCAATGGGTCACATGCCCTTTCTGTCAAAACCATGTTTTCATCATCTATTTTCTCTGGTCATTGCTTCTAATCAGCTCGACATTTATGCTCCCACGCAGAATTAGTACCATTAGTTAATTTCATATTTTCTATTGGACCAATTTGAATGGTTTGGTGCTGCTTTAAAGAGTTGAATGGAATTGCTGCTTGGAAGGCCCGGGAGACACCACGGCCCTTATACTGAGGCTATAGAAAATGTATTTTTTTCACTATCTTTTATTATATTGGGCTGCGTGAGTTGTGTTCTGTGGCCTATTTGCATTGGATAATAGTTCACCTGGGAGACACTAGTTCAAATGCAATGCGCTGCATCGCGTCAGTCTTCCAATTTCAGTACAAAAGCCTGGAGTTAAGTTACCTCACACCAGTCCACAGGAAATCTGTTATGTATGCCGCTAGCATATTAACTAAGCATGGATTCATGTTTAAATCTGAAATTTATTTAGAATTATAAGTTCTGCAGACAGCAAGAAAAACCTTTACATTGATGTGATGCATAAAAGCGCCGAAGGCCCAAGGACACACTCACCACTGAGATTTTCTCTATCTATTTCTGCTCAACAATGGACTCCACCAAGGTTGTTTTTTTTCTTTTCTGCCTCTCTGTCCTTTGTCTTTCTCCCCGCCCTCCAACCCTCTTCATCATCTCCCTTTCTTCCTCTGACTCATGCTCCATTATTATCTGGTATATAAACACACTTGTGGAAAGCTATCAGTTGTGCTTGTCCCCAGCCATCAATCATCTACACACAGCATGTAAACTGTCAAAACAGTTTGACATAGACAAATGCAGTTTCGAAGAGAACGTTTAGACCAGAACTTAACAGCCTATCCACCGAAACCATGGAATTAGTGTAACAGATCGATCGCTGACTGATTCAATGGCAGTTCCATTACTTAGTTTTTAAGTTGACCTCTCATGCTGCAGTGGAATGGATAGAAATGGGAAGAAAGAGGTTCTAGGAAACCACAGATTCAAAACCTTAAGCGATGGCAAAGTCCCTGAATCTAACACCAAAACGCCTGGGGACAACGAATCAAACTGACATCTTATATTGGTCTCCCCTGATTAGATTGTTTTCTTACATAACGATTTCTGCTTGATCTTATCCCAAGATCAAATTTGGACTCACTTACATTAAGGCAGTGCAAGGGCCTCACCTTCTTGAAACGCTCACTTTCATTGTGGAGATCTAATTTAATGGCTCTGACTCCAGATGACTATGACACATATTCATGAAAGGGCATCATGTGAAGCCCGGACCATTCACGACCTCCACTTTGTCCCAGTCCATTTGTTAGTGTGAGATCACACTGTGACTGGCACATGATTGGAAATTAAATTCCGATTAGAAAAGAAAGAGGGTGGCAATGAATCATTTGTTCACTGCGGGCCTCAGTGAGCAACCTGCAGAACCAATGAGGAAATCAATTCCGGCAATTCATTGCTCATTATGAATGCCGATGGAAAAAAAGCATGCTAACGGACCAGTTGTTGCTCATCCTGGCTGTGCTTTAAAATACTGATGGATGACAATCTGTCTTGCTATTAATTACTTCAAATACTAATTATTAAGGGCAAGGAGTAAGAGAATTAAGCAAAAAAAAAAAAAAGCATTAGGGTTGATTTGGGGGTATTAGTAAAAGTTTTGTGAAGCACACAGTAAATTGGTAAGCTGTCTTTATAAAGCTGGGGCTGGGTGCACTTTCAATTGTCAAGATGTGCCTTTCTTATGAGCACAATCAAGTGTTAATTCATGACTTGTTCTGGCTGTCTGACTGGATATCTGTATACACCAGTCTGACTGTTTGTTGGTAATTATTTATTTTATCCCCCCCGAACGAGGGACAGACACGGGACTCCCAACAGAGAAAAGAACATTCTGTCCACACTTCGGTTTGTCTACTCCACATTATTTTTTCTTCTTCATCTTGTTTTCTTCTCTTTGCTTTGTTGCATCACGCCGTCCCCAAAGTAAGGCCGTAAACACTGAGCGAGTGGGAGGGCGGGTGAGAGACCCATTTGACATGATGGCAATGCAACGTGACTAAAAAAAACAAGAGGCTCTCTACATCAAACGCTGTTGCTGCATACCCTTTCCAAAAGTTTGTAGCTCATGCCAGACTTTGTTTTAGAAATATTGCAGCAATTATACTTTTATTGTATAATGCACTATAATTATAGCAAAATCATACTTACCTGATAAGTAGTTTTCTGTTGTTAGACATACTTGCAGGGTGGAAAATTACCATTAGCCACCAACCAGCTACCACCCAGAGGAAAAACCTTTTGCTCAGAGTAGTATTTCACTCCATAATGTTTCTCCTCAAACCCCCTTAGGAGCAAGGAGGAGATAACAGAGAGAACACATTCGTGAGACTTTATGAGATAAATTTGAAGATGCTAACGTGTGACACATGTAATGGTAATAAGCGCCTACTATGTGGCTGCTGCCACACTGCTGCTTCAATAGGAAAATGCAGCGGGATGTGAAAAGCTGCGCAGCCAAATTGTAGGAGTCATAAAACGGTCATATTGAGTTTCCTTTGAGATCTTTCTCTTTATCTCGCAGTCGCGTATTCAGGAGAGTAAAATGACACTTATTTCAGATCATTTGGAGATCTCTTGTTTTCAGAGTGAGATAAACATGAGCTTTTTTTTTCTGGTTGTTTCTCCTGAGTTGAATTTGAGAAACAGGAGAAAATGCCTCATCTTAGTGTTAAAATGAGCTCATTTGTGTCTAGGACAAATAAAAAGGTAGAAATTTGAGATATGAGATCTGAAAAGGTTTTAATCAAATAATGAATTTGACAGGTAGAACAGTCTGGTGAGTTTTGACATCTACCAGCCACAGTTGCTCATAGATGGAAAACCTAATTTCTTGCCCCGTCTCCTATTGTAGCACATGCTGTTTTGGTTTTTTATTCGGTCTGTTGGTCATCTTGCAATCAGCAGGTGGATCTTGAGAGTGTCTCCAATATTCTCACTTCAATACCTTTATTCGCAAACATTGTTTGGAGATGGAATAAATTTGATTTACTTTGACTGGCATCCGAGGGCTCTGATAATTGTGGCTTATTGCACTTTTCTGTTTTCTCATGAACCAGTCTGCCTTTGCTCGACCCGCTGTTATTGCCTTCTTGCGGCTATTTTTGTAGATTTGGTTACAACGTTATGAAAGTTCATAATAAAAGTCCTCGTGAACATTTCTGTGCCAGACCTGGCCGCAGCCGATTCCATTATAACTATGGAATGGCATGAAGGTAGAATGGATTTGAGACCTCACATTCATTTCTTCTAATTTCTATATCCATACAACGGTACCAAAGTGCAACGGGTGATTCAGGGCAATTTAAGTTCGGAGGGAGCGAGAGGAAGTAAATAGTTCTCGTGCAGTAAAACCATAAAAATGCCACAAACGTTTAAAAAAGTACCCTTCGCCTATTTCCTTTTGGGCAACAAGCTTCAACTCCCAACTCCTCTTCAACATGTAAGCAGATAGTTTGACATGAACAAACCCTGTTAAAACGGCGCTGCTATCTTTCAGCGATGGAAAACAAAATGCTCCCGATATCAAGATAGATTTGTGAACAATGACTCATCCGAGCGTATACTAAACCCATAAAGAACTTTTCATCGCCCTCGCCGTCTTTCTTTTCCCTGTCTCTTTGTCATGTGGTCCTTCTACTTTATTTTCCATATCATTCTATCAGCCTTTTTCTTATCATCTCTAAAAAGGATGCCCTTCTACCCAGATATTGAGTCAGTATTTTATGTGCAATGGAATATTCTCTATAGCATGTTTTGTTGTGTCACCTTCACAATTCCATATGCATATAGAAAAATAAATTGCTTTTTTAACATATGTGCTACCTTTACTGTCAATTTCAAAGCTTTCAAAGGGCTGCATTCTTCTCCTGTCGCTCCCATTTATTAGTTTTTTCTTCGCATCACCCCAGGGCAGAGACTCTCACTCTCGGACATCAAATAACTGAGAGCCAAATGAGAAAAATGTTACGTGAAATATGCAAGACTTTTACTGTACATTGTGAAGGACATGCGTGTAGATAGGTAGATAAAATGTGTCAAACCTCTGAGAAATATTCTACTCCACAGTGGACCTGATCATGACTGTTAATAGACATTTTGACTCACACCAATAAATAGAATCGCTCTTTTTGATCGATATCCTGTCCAGTGAATGGAAAACTCAATCCACTGATACTCTTACACTGTTAGAAATCATCAGTTTGTAATGTTTGTGATGAAGTGTTGTTTGGTGTGCCCACTTTCCCTCGACCTGCCTCGTCTACTACCGTGTCTGCTTCAGTTAGTGATCTTCTACATTTCCCAGAATGCCTTTTGACAATCCTAGGAATGGGCCTGAACTTCATTCATCTGTGGGTTATATGTGTAGGTAGAGAGAGCGATATCGATAGCAATGTTTGATATTTTAGATAGTATCTCTATGTGATGCCGTCTACGTTTGGCCAATTATCTGTGAGTATAATAAAAATACACCACCAAACAACAAAATGGGCCCAGAAAGTACATCATCAATCGCTGATCTTCTTTAGCAATGTTAAGGTGTTTTAGGGTGGATTTTTCCTTGAACATGATGGTACAAAAATCTATGAACAGAAATATGTGAATGAACTCACTTTGTGGGTAATGGGGTTTTGGACTTAACATGCATTCACGCCTGGACCGTCTTCTTAAAGAATGCTGCACTGACATCATTTGGTTCTCCTTCGTCATTTGGCTCCGCAACACTCACCCAGTTTCTCAAAAGGCAAGAGCTGCTGTAGACCTGTGAGTGCATCCCACAGTGGGGAAGGTATTGCCATCAAATGTTACTCACCTGTTTCATTAGACAGGGTTATGTATGTAAACATTACTGTCATTTAGCAGATGCTTTAATCCAAAGCGACTTACAAGTTACAGTTTACACTATGTGGGGATTGAACCCACGACCCTGAGACTGAGAGTCTCATGCTCTACCAACTGAGCTGTCCGGGCCAGACTTTGATAAACAAACTTTGATATCTCATTCTTTTGGAACATGTCTAGCAACCTGGCAGCTCTGTTAGGCTTTTGTTAAATCAGTGAGAGGAAAAAATAAATAATTGAAAACAAAAAAGTCTGTGTGCAACTACAAGCATGTTTACAACCGTATCTGCATGCAGACAGATGCCTGCATGAATGCATCTATGTTGCTGCATGTTTGCATATTTGTGTGTGTGTGTTTCCAGAGCAGAGCAGAGCTGAGGTGAGCAACAGCTTGCTGCAGTGCTGTCACCATGCCAGCATTAGTCTGCATTATTTATCCGCCTACAGACTGATCCAGAGAAAGTCATAACCATAGCAACCAGGGCCACGCATACACACACATGCGCGTGCACACGCACACATTGTGCAGATGATGTCAGTTACACTGGCATGGTGGTGGCTTCATCTCCAAATTCATGTTTCGGTGAATCTCCCACACATTGGTTCTCAAAGAGCGAGAAATGAGTTGCTTTTGAAGCTTTGCGAGAGCTGTATCTTCCCATGCATAGGGCATTCTGGGTCCGCTCTCACTAGATCTAAAAGACTTTGGTATGAAACAAACAGCAAAGAGACGTTTCTTTCAGAGGTTGGTAATGTCACAGAAGTCAATGTTGCTGGCAGGCCCACAAACACAAGGTTGCAGCTCTATTCCACAAGAAACAACCTTTCCTCTGCTACTACTGGATCCTAATTGGGGAAAAAAATACTTTTGAAGCTTGTTGCATTGATGGCATTAACTGTTTGAATTTCATCTGTTTTCACTCAAATTTGCGCTTATCGCAGAGTTTCACACTCAAAAAGATGTACTCTCTCTTTTCTTGACATGAATTCTGGTCTGATAATTGATAATGTATTAACTGCTGGATAATGTAATAGCTTGTTAAAATGTAATAAAATGTACCTGTAAATGGGTTAAATGTAATAAAATCTGTTCATGTAATAAATTGCTGGTGAATGTAATAACTTAATATTAATCAGAAAGATTGCCGACCTCTTCGGACTGGTTAAATAACGGTACTGACAGCAACGTTACACCAACTGAATATAAAACTCCTTATTTCCGCTCAATAAATAAACAAAACCCGTAGCACAGACTTGTCTGGCATAAGCTGTAGTAACCGAAACACTACTAGCATAAGAAAAATAAAAAACAATGTAAATAATAACTGTCGCACTATCAGCTGTCAAAATAGTATCGCTGAAATACAAAACTCCCCACCATTTCCTTTCACTCTGGCCACCCACTCCTCGTGCGCTTCTCCCGGGCGCAAGGTTCCAGAATGGTTACCATGGTTATACCTATGATAATACTGTACCTATATAGGGTACAATATGGAGGGTTAAACTAATAAGGATGAGAAGAATGTGATAAACACTAAACTTCCTGAGGCATTCTTTGGTAGATTTGCTTGAAGGCTTAGGATCATCGTCTTGTTGAGCAGACATTTCCGGCGCAGCTTTAGCTCTCAGACTGATGGCCTGACGCTGTGTTCGTGAATTCTCTGGTTTCCCTCAGAATTCATGGTTTCCTTAATGATAAGTCGTCCAGAGGAAGAAAAACAGCCCCAGACCATGGTGAGCAGTTTTGGGTTGTTGCCAAACATGGCATTTGAAATTGAGACCAAACAGTTCAGCTTTGGACTCATCTGTCCAGACAACAGATGACTTTCTAACCTTCCCCAGACTGATGTTTACTCACTCCTCTCTTCCAGAGCTCCTCTGAGGTCTCTTTAGATCACAGCATAGTGTTTTTCTTTCCCCTGCATGGTAACATCAAACTGACCAGGTTTCTCACCTGTATTTATGGGAGTGCCACACAAACTCCTCCCCAAAAATCTGACCTTTGATTGGTTCACTTCATACCCAGTAATTTACCCACCAGGTTCTACTTACCTACTTGATTTAACAAATGCAATTTGGCAACTGCAATTCCCTTTCAACCATTTTAATTTTAGTCCATGCACAATTTCCTTTAAAAACATATGAAATTGGTAAATATGAACCCTGTATTCTCAGTTGAGAAAAGGTTAATCTGGATTAAATAAGGGTTACATGGTAAAAACTGATTTGTTATAATTACACAAGGGGTTCGCAAACTTTCACGCATGACTGCGCATGCATATTTCTTGATGCTATTACCGCAAATCGAAAGTCAAATCAACATGAGAACAATTTAAAGTTTAAAATGAACATGAAATGCACCGGCGATATTAAAAAGAAGTACACAACCAAACTAGGGAGCTATGACAGCCACAGAACAGGCAGGATCAGAGGTATGGAAACATTCTGAAAGACAGTGAGTGTCCTAGTTAGGCAGTCTTAGAGCTTTGTACTTTGTAGGGAATAAACAACTTGATCCTTTCAGCAATATAACATTTGAAAGCCTTTATTTTGTTGTATAATGGTGATGGAGATGGAGAAGTAAACCTCTAATTTGGCTTCAATGAAGTCCTTTTCTGCTTCTCAGCTTCAATCTAAGTGGTGCAGCAGGACCCCAAGAGTTATTTCAATTGTTCACGATTTTTTTCTTAAGAACAAAGAAAGCTCTGCATTAGAAGAAGAGCTGGTTGATGAATCAACTTTATTTGGCACTAACACATGTACACATGCAGTGAATTTCTTTCTTTGCATCCTACCTCTGACTAGATACACACACATCACCCCACACACATGCCCTTTTCTGGTCAGAGGTGTCGTGGAAAATTGCCTGTAAGCACTCAGAACTCTTTAAATAACACACAAAACACTGATAGGTTGAAGCACATAAAAATATATTTTATACAGATATATTGGAGAGAGAGATACCTCGTCACAGGT
>OOFE01032380.1:3295-20008 GCA_900323365.1 Monocentris japonica | reverse complement strand
TTCACGTTTTCTGTAATCAAACCCCATTGGAACTGAAAATATCTCCATGTGACATCATCTCGTCTACGTTTAACCAATGAATCGCTGGAATATGAAAGTGGATTTTTCCTTAAAGCATCTTGCTTGAGCGTTCTTCAGCAGGTTTCTTCTTGAGCGTTCTTCGGCACACAGGGGAACTGAACCCTCACTAACCGCTGGGCCATGGTATCTCCCCAGGCTTTTCGTCCGACTCTTCATTTGTCTATAATTCCTTCGGCTATTTATCCATCTGCCTCACATCCCTACAGTCATCTCTGTCTTTATTTGCACACACACTTATATATGTGTGTGTGTGTGTGTGTCTAGGCAAAGGGAGGGGGGGCAGACTAAAGGAGGGATCTGATATAAATAGATAGATAGAAAGAGGGAGAGACAGATGGAGAGACAGACAGAGATAGAGATTGATGAAGACAGAGAGAGAGAGAGGCCTAGCTGCCTCTCACTCAATCTGTCTTTTTTTCTATCTGTCCATTTACCCCCCTCTCTATCCCTCTCTGCCTGCCACTCCATATTTCTGCCTGTTCTTAATAATTCACTATCAAATGGCCCCGGTGTGGTGCACAGCCACCCATATGCCCAATGCACTCATGCTGGACCGGAGTGGCCTCCAAAGTCCTTTGTTCATCAAATGCTTTCCCCTTGTTCCTCCACGGTTACTGTAACTGTATTACTGTAACTGTACCTGGTAACTGAAATGTATTACAGTTACTTGAAAAAACAAAACAAGATTATTACTTTTGGGTGAGTCAAAAACGGGGAAAAGAAACTGCTTCATCGGATTGCTGTCGCCTTGTGAAAACTTTTTAACCTGATTTGAAGGATTTTTCAACTGAAGGTTGGAACGCTTGGAATTTACGAGACCCTTTCAAAAGCTGTCGGACAAACTCAAAAAAACGTGGTCATCAAGCTAAAAAACTGAGCTGTTTTTCTTGGACCCTAACCCAAAAGTAAAGTAGCAAAACAGACATTTATTTAGATGAAAATGGATTTCATATATTCATATATACAGTATATACTGTATATAGGAAAACGGATTATGACTTTAAACAGGTAAATCTGTAAAGGATTACATTTTGGAAGGTAATCGTCTTTCCACTGTGAGAGACGATCTGTACCGGGGTGATAATAGGCCGATATTCCCTCCCCTTTCCTTTTACCATGGGAATATGATTGTATTGCAATATTCCCACTGAGTTATCCGCCACAACGCAGCTTTTGCATTGCAGCTAAAATATTATATTGTCCTGGGTGTTAAATACAGGGGTTGATTGTAATGGCGGCCTACCACTGTTTATTGGTGTGGCAATTCATACACCTGGCACTATCTCCGGCTCTCACACACACACACACACACACAATCCACACACTTACATTCATAAATTTGTGCAAATGCAGACACACACTCCCACAAACAGAGACGGTGCATTAGTAGAGGTAGTCTATTTGCATATAAATGCGTTCCAGTGTGAGCGTATTGTTGGCTCGTTGGGGCGGTTGTGTGCGGGGAGGATATGGCAGACAGGGTGGATAAGCTCCTCCAGACTTAATATGCATGTCTGGCAGATTGGGAGATGATAGTCTGCTTTGTAAATGTTCTGCCAGTCGCAGATCGATCACTGAGCTACCACGCCAGCTCTCTACATGCATATATATCTCTACCTCGCTCTATCTCTTCCTCTCTCTCTCTCTGTTCTTGACATTAATTAAATGTAAACCACCAGCCATCTGCCGCCACTTAAGGAAGCTGACCTCTTGACCTCGAGACTTGGCACGCCAATGTATCCCCTATGTGTGTGAGTTATGCTCACACAAACACAAACACAAGTAACACATTTCTGTTACTATACTTGTGAGGACCTTTCATTGAGGAAATTCATTTCCTAACCTTCTAACCCTTACCTGAACCCATACCACTGCCCCATTCTTTTATGTGCCAAAGACAAAAATTGCTATGTGTAAGTGTTGAGTAAATTTTTTAATATCATTTTGAGTTAAATCAACAAGACAAATTATGTTGCCTTGCCACAAGGCAAAGGGTACAAGGCCGGGGCGGTGCAGACGTAGGCCTCATGGACCTTGGGAATGGAAACTGGAATTTTGGAATGTGGAGCGTAACATCTCCGGGAGGGGGAAGCAGCATGAGCTGGTGCAAGAGGTTGAGAGGTATCATCTAAATATAGTTGGGCTCACCTCCACGCACAGCGTTGACTCCGGAACCAAAAACCTTGATAGAGGTTAGATAGAGGTTTCCTACTCAGGAGTCGCCCAGGGGAGACTTTAATGACTGGGATACCTGGAGGGGCATGATTGGGAGGAATGGCCTCCCTGATCTGAACCTTAGCAGAGTGTGGTTGTTGTATTACTGTGTTAATCATGGACTATCCATAACAAGCACATGTTCAAACACAAGGAGGCTCATAACTGTACATGATAGCAGAGCACCTCGGGCCAAAGGTCGATGATCGACCTCATAGTTGTTTCATCAGACCTGGGACCATATGTTCTGGAAAAGCTGAGGAGAGAAAAGCTGAGGTGTCAACTGATCACCATCTGGTGGATCACAGGGGAGGTTGTCAGACAGGCCTGCTAGGCCAAAACAAACTGTCACCTCCGAGTGGACTTCTCTTGCATCTGGGCCGAGTTGGGGACATGGAGTCAGAATGGATCCTGTTCAAAACCTCTGTCGTGGAAGCAGCTGCAAGGAGCTGTGGCCAGAAGGTGGTCAGTGCTTGTCATGGTGGCAACCCAAGAACCCCGCTGGTGGACACTGGTGGTGAGGGGGGCTATCAAGCTGCAGAAAGAGGCTTTCCGGGCCTAGTTGGCACGGGAGACTCAACAGAAAGGTACTGGCAGGCCAGAAAAGCTGCAGAAGCGAAAGCCTAGGTGTGGGAGAAGTTTGGCGAGGCTATGGAGGATGACTTTCAGCCGGCCTCAAAGAGGTTCTGCAAAATCATTCGGTGACTCAAGGGCAGAGAAATGCTCACCTCAACTGGGAATATTGTCGTAAGATGGAAAGAGCAATTGAGGAACTCCTAAACCCGATAAACCCACCTTCTGTGCAGAAGGCAGAGCTGGAAGATTTGGGATGACACATGGATGATTTTGGTGTCGATGTTCTTGTCACTTAATTGTTGACCAATGGGACAATCTCCAAAAAACTCCACAGTTTATTATGGCATGGTATAATAAACATCTAGTTATGAACATAGAGATACAATATATGGCCAAACGTCAGTGGACACCTGACCACCACACCTATATGAGCTTGCTGGACATCCCATTCTAAAACCATGGGCATTAATATGGACCCCCCTTTGCGGCTATAACAGCTGCCACTCTTCTGGGAAGGCTTTCCACAAGCTTTTGGAGTGTGTCTGTGGAGTGTGTCTGTGCCCATTCACCCAAAAGAGCATTTGTGAGCATCAGTGGGGTTGAGGTCAGGGCTCTGTGCAGGCCAATCGAGTTCCTCCGCACCGCCCAATTGGCTAAAATGTCTTTGTATCCTGTAGCATTAAGATTACCCTTCACTGGAACTAAGGGGCCAAGCCCAAACCCTGAAAAACAGCCCCAGACCATTATCCCTCCTCCACCAAACTTCACAGTAGGCACTATGCATTCCAGTAGGTAGCGTTCTCCTGGCATCCGCCAAACCCAGATTCGTCCATCAGACTGCCAGATAGTGAAGCGTGATTCATCACTCCAAAGAACACATTTCCACTGCTCCAGAGTCCAGTTGCAGCATGCTTTACACCACTCCAGCCAACGCTTGGCATCGCGAATGGTGATGTGAGGTTTGCGTGTAGCTGCTCAGCCATGGAAACCCATTTCATGAAGCTCCTGACGCACAGTTCTTCTGCTGATGTTGCTTCCAGAGGCAGTTTGGAACTCTCTAGTTAGTGCTGCAACAGATGATTGACGATTTTTATGTGCTACGTGCTTCAGCACTCGTTGGCCCCGCTCTGTGAGATTGCATGGTCTACCACGTCGTGGCTGAGCTGTTGTTGCTCCTAAGTGCTTCCACTTCACAATAATAGTACTTAGAGTTGACCGGGGCACATCTAGTAGGGCAGAAATATTACAAACTGACTTGTGGCAAAGGTGGCATCCCATGACAATGCCATGTTTGATGTCACTGAGCTTTTTATGGCCCATTCTAAATTCTAAATGTGGCTATGTGCTGGATTTTATGCACCTGTTGGCAATGGGTGTGGCTGAAACACCTGAACTCAATAATTAGTAGGGGTGTCCGCTGACTTTTGGCCATATAGTGTATATAAGCAACTGTCATATACGCACTGACACAGATGCTACACACACACACACACACACACTTTCACCCACCCCTGCGAGTGATGAGATCCTATTATGTAAGTGATCCCCTGCTAATGGCAGTTGGCTGGGGTCACAAGATGACCCAATTAGAATCGCCAGCTCTAAAACACATACCAGCCTGTCTGTCTATATATGTGTTCATCGGTCTGACTCTCTGTCCACCCAAACAAGAGTTCATTGGGCCACTGGACACATGCCAATCAAAGTGCTTGCTCTGCATCCTTCTGCTCAGTGCTAATGCTGGTGGCTATCATTTGATGAGACTGTTAATGGAATACACCATGTTTTTGTTATTGTTCATGTGATTGTCCCATTGGTTGACTTCCCCATTAAATGATGAGAACACCAAAATCATCCATGTGTCCCCAGAAGATTTTTGGCTCTGGTGCTCCAGGCTAACACTTTAGTATACACTATGTTGAGTCATAGTACATTGTCCAAATTGAAGATAGGAAACTCTTCAAAATACAGTATGTGTTAAAAGATTGTAGAACACATCAAAGAATAGTGTGCACTGGTAAGTTTTACAGACATTACCTAGTACTTCCCCCTCCTATGGAAACAGGGAAAGCAATCCCTGCTAGTTCAAAATAGAATATTATTTTAATATCATATATTACGTAAATTTTACCAAACCATGCAAACTACCAGACTGCATCATTTAGCTCCAATCATTTAAGATACTTATTGTTTAGCTTTAGAGTTGCTACAAGTTCTCAGTTCCTCACATTTGAAACAATGCTAATGGTCTACTATGACTCAACACAGTGTATGCTAAAGTGTTAGCATGGAGCCTACTAGCACTCAACATAGTATATGCGTTGTGTCTCTTTCGCTCCCCCGTTGCTAAGTGCATTTATTCCCTCCTCTACCTTAGCCATCATGTTGCTCTCTATTGCTTTCTATCTCAGTCCTTGGGGTATGGCAGTCCTCCTACTACCATAGTACTGCCTGGCAGATGGAAACACAGGCCTGTAATGCAGATAATTACCTGTACAAGCCAAACATAATGTTGAAATAATAAAGAAACATCTTATCTCTCATCCCTTTTAGAGGCAGCGCTGGCGCCCCCAGAAAACCGCATTGCACAATAACGCCGAATTCAAACGATCCCCGCTACCTGATTAGTTCAAAGCGACTTTGTATATTTCAGCAGGTGATGCTTTCTTTCTCTCTATCTCTCTCCTCTCTCTCTTTCTCTAGAGTGGGAGACGGGCTCGGATGAGTAAGACTGCGAATCAGACGCTGTTTGTCTTTTGTTGAAATGAAAGCCTCGCAGAACAAGGGCCCCTCTTTCTACAATGGTGTCTTCATGTAGCGGCAGAACAATGGGGAGTTTTCATGTGATGTGCGGCGGAGACACTGCTTTTGATTCCCTATATAACAAGGCTGCATTTACCTTGCAAATAGGTTACATCGGCTTTCTTGTCCTTTAGGCCCCTTCCTTTCCATTCACCAACGTTGGATAGGCACCAACTATGGGAGTGTCTTTGTGTGTGTGTGCGTGTACTGTATCTGTGTTATTGGGTGTGTCTGTGGGCGTGCGTGCAATATGTGGACGTGTGCACGGAGCCTCCTCTTTCTAGTTGGCCTCATTCTCAAAGCAAGACACCATATGTTGATTGGTCTTCAGAAAGGAGGGAGGGAGAGAGAAAGTGAAACTGGGGAAAATGGTTAATTGCTTGGCCATTTGTGCATTAATTTTCTTTTCAATGACAATAAGTTGACCCAGCGGAAACCTGTAGAAGTCATTTTGCCTCCGTCGTGCAGAAATAAACTTCCTGCAAAAAACCCGTCTGACAGGGAGATACAGTAGATGCCCTCGGCTTTGTTTGCACACAGAGAAGAAGAAACAGGAGAGGGGCATTTAGTGGGTTTCATATTAAAAGTGTTTGTGTTTATTTGTGTGCACATGAGTGTGTTTGTGTGTGTGTGTTGAGGTGTGAAACGCAGGATGGATATGTGGTAATGAGGCATGTGTGTGGGCCCCAGGAGATTTCTCCAGCAGAGTGGGGATGCATTGTTGTCCTTGCTGCGGAGTCCATGAAAGAACCTCAGCAGGGCCAAAGACAGCCATGATCAGACGGGACAGGTTTGGCCATAGATATTTAAAGATATTCTAATGTTTTCACTTCTTGAGTTATTTCCTGTATTGCACCTATAACTTGCATTTTCCATGGGCGAGTACCCATTGCATGGTGATGATGCTCCTAGTTGGCACATGGTCTGTTAACATTACTTTGTGATGATTTTATAATCCACTTTGTGATGATTTTATAGTCATAATCCACAACATTTTCACATAATTAAATGTCTGTTTTGCTACTCTCAATGACTGATTGATGTAACACAGTTGTGATTCAACCTCTAGCCAGTTCATGAAAGCTTTTACATTTGTTTACATTTGGTTTACATGAAAGCTTTAACACTTGTTGTCCTCTGGAGACAGGAAGTGATGTGTTTTACGTTTCAATAGGAAAGAGGAACTGGGTAGTTAGCATGAGCAGCGATAGCAGAACATCCAAGGAAAAGGACTATAAAGCTATAAAATACAATGGCAACTATACTGTTTCCTACCATGCGCCTTGATTCAAATGCTGCTTATTTATCGCCCGTTATTGAATCACTAACTGAACAAGTACCAAGAAGTTATTTCCCAGCAGACAAAGAGCACCGCCAAATTCCCATTGATTGGCTTCGGATTAACAAGGATGTCTGTCAATGAAATACTTGATGGTATTTCAAGATGAATGGGATTGCTGGAGTAGCAGAAGGTAAATGCAGCTTTGGATTTCATACCTCACAACATGCTGTAGTCATCGAACAATAGTTAAGGTGGGCTTGGAACGGAGTCAGAGAAATGATGAATGAGAGTGAAAAAAATTGGCTCTCCATTCATCATCCCATCCTAATTTAGAAAGCTTTTTCAGAAAACAGTCCCTCCTCAAAAGGTCTGCATTATCTTTTGAGGGGGGACTATTTTCTGAAATTAGATTTTCTCCACTAGTCACAATGAAGATGAGGTTCAGGTGTTTAGCCTGGAAATAAGGGCGGAGATGCGCGGCTGTGCCTGCTTCAGTGGGCAGGATTCAGTTGTTACTCCTTTTCTTGCCTTTTTTTGCTTGGAAGACTTGTTTGACTGATGGTGTGTTCATGACATATGGGAAAGATGAGAGATATAAGCTCCCTGCTTGACAATACTGTTCACCTCAGCTTACATTCTGATTTCATTTCACCAACAAAGAAATACCCGCCACACAGCAACTCAAACAGCGGTTTACTAGTGGCTAGGTGGCTAATTTTCCATAAACAGGCCTTAACGTGCCTTAACTAAACAAATCACCTGGCAGCACTCTCCGTTATATCAGCAATCAAGATATTCATATTTCTATAATTCTTGTTGCAGAAAATGTGCGTGCAAAAGTGTGTACCTTGAAGGTAGTCAATGAATAAATTTCACCTCATTCCACAACATTTTTCGGAACTGTGCGGTTAGTGGTTTCCTTATATCAAGTAATGTGTAATGTATTACAGTAGGCAGAAGTGATGTTAACTTTGGCTCCCCATAGCCATAACGTACCTTGTTTTGATAACTAGCTAGCAAGCACTAGCTAGCTAGTGAAAATAAACACATTAAATGACTTAAGAGGTTACCATCGACCCTAATGATGGATGAAGCCATTCTCGTTTACTACTTTTATTTAAAACACTACAGGAATAGAGAACTGGGAAGCTTTAATTGGCTGGAATCAACTTATTGTCCATTTTGCACTTGCCAGGCAGAACTATTGTTCATGAAACAAAATCACATCAGTAGGGAAGCAAGGAAGCATGGATAATCGATTGGCCGTTGGTAGTTGATGACTAGGAAAAGTTTAGCTATGGCCAACAAGCTTGTTGACTTTCCACACATCGACCGAGTTTCCCTGGTCGCTCAGCTCTATAGGAAATGAATGGACTTCCTGTAACTTGTTGATCATGTTGCATGCACTGTGAACATACGGTAAGTCAGATCTACTCTGCTATTCATTCATGTATGCAGGGGGGGGAACAAGTGGTGAGCCGTCTTTGCGACTGTTATGCAAAGAATTACCAGTAAGGGACTTGAGGGGTCGCCAAAGTCATCAAATTTCAGATTTTGTAGGGCAGCTTTAACTTCATTTGAAAAAGAGAAAACAGTATGTTGCAATGGCCACAGGACCAGTATCTTCAGAATACATACAGAATTGATGCGTCTGATGTAGGTTACAGATTGAGCACCGTACGTATTTCATATTCATTGGCCAAGAAAGGTAATTCAGTAACAGTGATATAAGAATCCTCAACCGCAACCGCATCCATAATAACAGGCAAAGTCTGAGGGAATAAATTTGCAGGGCCTGTCCCATCCATGTTAGGCTACACTATATAAATGACTGACTTCTCTCATTCTGTAATGGGAGATTCAGACCCTGAAAGCTGATGCTGGGACTCTGGTTATTTGTCACGCCTGCTCTCCTACCAACTCTCTGACATGATTGATGCCGGGGGCCTCCCTCCGCTCTGATCCACCACCCCAGCAGCTCTGTATTAAAAAGCTATCGATGCTGACGTTTACATATTAAAATTGGTAGTTAGAGCGATTCTCCATGTGGAAACAAAGGGGGCTCGCTTGGCGGGCCACCGTTATCGATCACCCTGACAACGCGTTTCAGGCTCCACGAGGAATCTGCTGTGAAACGGGGACAAGAAGAAAAACTTGTGTATGCCGATGATACTGGACACTTAGATTGGATGGCTCTGCCTGTAGAGGCTTTGCAGTTGTTCTCACAAATCTCCCAGCGACCACCTCTAGCTCCATCATGGAGGTCCAGTGGAAAATTGACTGATCCCAATAATGACTAAATATACAACCAATAGGATAGAAAAAGAGATATTTGAAAAAAAAAATGTTGTGGCATGGGTTTAGGTCTATAAAGTAACATAAGTAAAAGTGAAAATACCCAATGTTAACATTAACATGTGACTACTAGCCACTACCAATGCACTTGTCTGGCCCAGACAGCTCAGTTGGTAGAGCATGAGACTCTCAGTCATGGGTTCAATCCCCACGTAGTGTAAAAACTGTAACTTGTAAGTTGCTTTGGATAAAAGCGTCTGCTAAATGATTGTGGTGGGGAATGCTCCCCTAGTGCAAGTGAATACAGTATCATGTTTATTATATAAGGCACCTGTTGGGCTATGCTCACTCTTCTAGCTCCTGTCCCTTGTCTCTGTTGGTACCAGTATGGAGTTAAAGTGATCATGTAACGTGTACACGGCAGCCTTTATATACTGCATACTTAATTGACTGCCTTCTATTCTAGCTTTGATCTGATATGTTGGCTGAACATATTGTTTGTTGGCACTCAATTGTTGTCCTGCCCACCTTTCTGAGTGATCTCGTGTGTTAATGTCCCATACCAGAGGTCATGAGTGGGGTCACAACATCAAAATGTATAGTTTTATTATGCCGCATGGTGAGCCCTGGTAACTCCTGGTCTTCTTTCGTAGGGTCACCTGCTGCTGTTTTGCTCCTTGTCTTGTTTAAGTTGTCATTTATTTGCCTGTAGCCTATTGTCCAACCAACTGGGTTTATTTGTGATTTGTTTCTTTCTTTCAGTGAAGCAGAGTGCTATATTGAGAGGCTAGGCACCTATAGTGAGGTTCCTACACGTTATGCATGTGAGTAAAAGCACTGGGACACAACTGTCGATTGCACCATTTTTGCTGTGAGGCTTGCTGTGTTGCACTTGAGGTGATTAAGTGGTAGCACTCCTCGGTGTAGTCTGCCTCTCCACAAGTGGCCTCAACTCAGTTTCCTCAGATTTGCTTAGTTTATGTTGGACTGGCATTTTTAGATATATTAGGGTTCTCTGGTTTTAGACTTTGTATTAAGGCCTTTGATGGTAAAGAAGGTATTAAAGTACTATTTTTATTCCTTTTATTGGTTGCAGTAACTTTCATTTGGGCATTAATCTTCCCTCCCCAGCAGCTCCAGTCCCTGCCTATCTGATTATTTTGCTTATTTCAATAAAACATCTGGCTTATTTTGCAAGTGTCTCTGGCTTGTCAGTAATGAGTCTGTGCCTTTTATCATTTTTCTTTTTTTTTTTTTCAAATCAAGGTTCTTGAGACAGTATTTACTGGGGTGCAATTCCCTAGGTGGTGTAAGTCTTTCCCCATTCTCCCCTTATTGCCCTCGTCACGCTAGCTTCTACTAGATATCTTAGCTTGTGTGTAAATCAGATGTGTTTACAAGACTGTGATGGTTAGCTGACCAGATACTATGGTTAGCTAGCTAACGAACTGACATTATCCGACGTTGCCTGAAACCCTGTATACTGTGTATTCCTAGACCCAGAGAACACTGAGCTAATGCTAGCTACAGGCACAGTTTAAAAAAAAAATTATATATTTTTTTTCTTAGCCCAGTTAGTCAAATACCCCATGTGGCAGACTGGGGGTGAAGGTGTGGGCTGAATGCAGGAGAGAATCAAGCTGGTGGGCTGGTTCTCCCTGCATCCAGCTGTGGCCAATTAAGGCTGAGGGTCAACTTCAGCCGGGAAACATTTTAACGTGTTTGTCTTCCAGTCGGGAGTAAGAAGCAGGTGTGGCTACCTGAAGGGCTCAACTGAAAAGCTGACCTGCTAGCTTTTGTTCACGGAAACAACATAAGCTGAATAAGACCTTAGTATGGCCCATTGCCAGGTTACTCCATGCATATAAATGTAGCCATAGAAAATTCAAGTTGCTTGGTATCAGGGCAGGATGCAAATGTATCATGTTTTCTGGTTTGAAAAGGATCATAGATGTCAATTGCAGCTAGTTTGGAAACACTGACGCTGTTAAACTCTGGAAGCTGAAGGACAAACTCTGACTTGCCTGAAAAGTTGACTGGCTGAAATGAAGAGATGACACCATCACACCTAAAGTCATAGAGGACACTTTGGAGTCTACTTCTGCTTTGTCAGGCAAAGGGTACCATTTTTGTGATGTGAAAGCAATGGGTTTTTTTGCTCAGGAATTCACAGGAGTAAATTGGAGTGGTGTCACATATCCCAATTTCCTTAACATTGAATAGGTGCATTAAAGAGCTGCTAACCCTAAAATAATTTCATTATACTGGGTTTTAGTGGATACTGTGTCCCATGATACTCTAAATGCTATTAGAGGCTTTTCCACCCTGACATGAATAAAACTCTGGGAGGAAAAACTGAATACTTTTGGCATGAAAATGGTCAAACTTAAATATTATACCGGCCTGCAAAAACCCATTTTTGATACCATGCTAATGCATTCATGCTCTAATAAGAATACATCAAACATACTGTGCCAAGTACTTCCAATTACAATAAACTGCCACTGTCTGACCAAAGAGGGTGACAAACTGTGCAGATTGTGTTTGTACCATGCGTAAATCAGTGGATTATTCGTCATCTGCGAGCTACAATATGACACGCCTGAAACAGCCAACACATGGGACATTTGGCTGCAGCACTCAGCAATGCACACAGATATTGGCCCTTGACAGTGGAGAGTGTAAAACTGTTATAATTGGCACTACTGTGCCAATGTACAAATGAAAAAACTGTACTGCGGCCCACAAAGGCAGGCCTGATTGTCAACACTCTTGTACCCTGCATGAAGGATATTGTACCTGTCATTACAACCGCATATCCCATACCTCCTTGACGAATTGTCACGGAAAACATTGCTGTCGAGCAGTTGAACACTGCTGAAGAGCAGTGTTATTAATAATCAGTGAGGTTTATAGACCTGATTGTTTCCATTTAATACAGACATTTTGTAAAATGGAACACTTATAGACTCATGCAGATAGTGCATGAGTCAATGGATGCTGAGTAATTCAGCCCCTGTTCTAATACCATGCATGAATCAAAGCATAAGAACATAAACATAAATGAGAAAAACATGAACTGAACAAAGTGTTCATATGGCAATTAAGATTGTTTTTTTATACCCACAGATTGGCCAAACACAGAAGAGATGAAGTCACATGGCACTTCAATGGGGTTTGATAGCAAACTTGAGCTTTTGGTGTCAGCCCCTTAGAATCAAAGAGCAAGGGCTTCTTTCCAGACCAACGTCAATCAATCATACAGGGAGAAATCCATCAGAGAAGAGGAGATACCAATTTCTTAACCTCAATAGACCAGAATGCAATGCAGCCAGAAGACATAGGGCTCATAGACACGCCCCAATGTTTACCAACCATGCATGTTGGCTAACTAGCAATATTCATACTCCCATATGCCCACCTTTGACTGAAAGCAAGCTCACATCCCGTCTTTAGGGGTTATTGAAAGGCATTCTGGGAAACATAGGACATGATTAACTGAAGTAGAAACAGACAAGGCAGGTTGAGGGGGGAAAGTGGGTGCACGGAAAAGGTCAATTACAACACTATGAATGCATTGAACATCGCAGGTCGATGATATCTGACAGTGTATGAGTATCCAAGGGTGGATTTTTTCCCCCCTTAACGCTCCCGAGTAAATACAGCAAATGTTAGAGTGGTAGGATTGAATGAGTAATACACAGTTGGACCTAAATAAACCACACATTTAAAGTGGGGTTAAATTGTCAGGTGTAATGTTGCACAGTTCAGGATGTTTCAGAGCTAGTTAGACAGATTTCACAGCTATTTTGTGAGAGGTGTTAAGGCATGGTGCATCAACCATAAATTTCTGTCAGAGGTACTGGGATTTGCAGCCTTTTAAACTCGCAACTCTAACTAGGATTGCCATGCATCAGTCAATAGGCTGTCCCCAGTTATCCATATGCTTCATGCAATTTAATGCATTGACTGTTGTATGAGACAGTCTATGCAAAGAACAAATTGCCTGCATCCTGTTGTCTATGTAGTAAATCGTGTTGGTGCAATACAAATTGCGCCAAAAAAATCACTTTAGTCACACAGAAAAGAACACAAGGTTATGAAAGCGATTATGTGAAATTGGCATCTCAGTCTGTGAGCTTCAAAGTGAGCTTTTCTATGTTCCGTGTTTAGCCAGCAAAAAACCCCGATGTTCTCACAATAGGTGAACTAGCAGCGAGACTGTTGTCTGGTTATTAATTACATATTCCAAGTCTTTGAACCAGCTGAGTCTCCAGAGAAGGGGCCCTGTGGGATGGATGCACCGTTAGAAAAAAAGGCAGAATCCTGCCAAGCCAACAAATCACAAAGGAGACTCCTGCTATTCTTCTTCTTCTTCTCCCCGTGGTATTCTCATGCTTACTCTTTCAACCCTTGTCTGAATTGTTAGCTGATCCTTTTAAAAAAAAAATGTCCCTTATTCATTTGGATATTTGTGTCATAAAGCGCTTAAGTCATCTCAAATTCGGGGTGGGGTGGTGCAGGGGAGGGGGGGCTGTTTGTTATGTGATTCCCCCCCAGGGGCGTAGACCTAAATCTATTTGGACATGGACTTAGAGCTTGTAAGCCTATTATTCCCATCTGATTCAGAGGCTAAGTGCAAAAACAACACATTGTGTGTGCAATGGTTAAATTGATTGCATTCTATCCTTATTCTATTGCTCGCATACACGTCCCTTCAACCAGATGCACATAAATAAAAGCACTCCACACACACACACATTTGATGCTTTACGGTGTGCGGATATGACAGCGATTGTGCGTTGTGCTACTGAGTGTCTCCAGACAGACAACCAGTACCTGTGGTCTGCTGGTAACTTTCATTGTCGCTCAGAGAACAGAGCCGGGCCTCTCAGCCGAATCTAAGCTGCAGATGAAAGAGCGTTGTTTGCTACGCCGTGATTGGCTCTCCCGGCGGAACAATGATGGCTCCCCTATTGAGTTATTTTTTCTATTCTTTTTTTGAAATGTTGAAATGGAATCTGAATTGGAATATATTGAAGGGAGAGAAGAAAAATAATGCTGCGTTTGCCTCCTGCTCCCTGTTGAATCTCTCACCTGTTGACGGACACACAGTGGCCAAGCAGCCCGGCTGGAGAGGCCCTTTTTATTGGGAGGTGGTGGGTTCAATAGAGGGAAACTCTTGGAGAGACTCGCTGAAAGAACTGGAAATGGAGAGAAATTGAACCCCTTGAAGTTTGGAGGGTATAGCATAATGGAAAAATGCAAGATGGCTCAGAAGCCAGGCCACCTGTGAGGCTGGGAATAACGATGCTGCTCTATTGCTCTTTTCTCTCTCCTAATGTTCTGTTGTTTAATTCTGTTTTTAGCTTGCAAATGACTCCTTGATTTCTATACGATTCTCATGGAGCCATCCCATTGGCTTTTTGGTAAACTTGCCACACCGCGGCATTTTACCCCCCCCCAGCTCAACATCCCTTGTGGGGTCCCCCACTCAGAGGATGTCATTCCAGCTCTCGTCTCGGCAGCGGCTGATCAGCCTTGGCCAGATAAATGGCCCTGCTGTGCGACTGTGGAATCCGGCTGTTATGCAACTCAACATGAATATTTAATCATAGGCTCGCCACAAATACAGGGGAGTGAGGGAGACTTCAGAGGACAAATGTAAGGAACCTGAGGATGACATGGGAAGGCACAGCAGTGTCAGTACTGATTTGGAAGATCTGTTATCTGCCTGCTGCACAAGCAAGGCTCTGTGGTCACTTGTAGATCAACGGCAATGGAAAGAGCTGATTAAATAAACATGGAAATAATAATAAGGTTAGCAAAGCTGCAATATGCAACTTTTTTCCTTGAGACAGGAAGTGTATTGCTAGTCCTGTCGTCCTTCCCCTCAGTTGGTCTAGTTCCCACCCCAACATTTGTCACTGAACTTGGTGAGCTGTCTACCTTGAAACAGCATCCGGCCTCAGGCTAAGGTAACCGGCATCACCACAACGCCACCGCAGGCATTGAAGAAGCAGACAGTGAAATCAGCCAATGTGCAGTAAAAAACAACGCTGATGTTCTCTATGTTTTTGAATTCAGCCTCACTGTTCTTCATCTTTCTTTTCTTACTGCTTTACCCCAGAATTTTCCCTGGGAATCAATAAAGCATATCTATCTATCTATCTATCTATCTATCTATCTATCTATCTATCTATCTATCTATCTATCTATCTATCATTGTTACTGTTAATGTGACTTCCCTGTGCAATGGCCGCTAGCCTCACCTGCTTTTCACTGTGGCTGACATGTTCTTGTGCTCTTATTTTCCTCAGGTCCCCATTTTGCTGTTGATGTACCAGGTTGATGCACCTCCCTTTTCCTTTCATTGTAACCCCCCCTATTTTTTAAAGCACTTTAGTACACATTTGTTTTTCTGTTTTTAAAGCACTATATCAGGGGTGGGCAATCATGTGCCATGGAGGGCCGAGAGTCTGCAGGTTTTCAGTCCAACCAAAGACTAAAGCAGGTGATATCATTGATTAGTCTCTCCTCTCTGGTTGAAGTTGTGCTAATCAGTGAAATCACCTGGTGTAGTCTTTGGTTGGAATGAAAACCTGCAGACTCTCGGCCCTCCATGGCACATGATTGGCCACCCCTGCACTATATAAATAAAATTTGACTTGACCTTGATAGCCACAACCCAGCTCACCGCTGGCCACACCCACAGCAAATGGTACATCCCCCAAATCAACCCAAACCTCATTTAAAAGTCAATTTAAGGCAAATTGTGGACATAAGCTATGTATACATGGTCAAAACCTAATAATTAATGTGAAAAAAATGCATATGGCAGCTTTAAACAGGAGACAGACAAAGGTTTGTATATTCTTTACATTTTTTTTTATTCCAGGGCAACTAAAGTCCGTCAAGACCTGAGGCTTTAGTTGATATTAACAGTAGCTTTGAGATAAAAAGCAGACAAATTGCCCCCCTGGCCCCAGAGCTTCTTATTAGACGAGCCTCGGCTCTGAGACTTGGCAGGTTCAGTGTCCAACCACCAACCGAGTGAGATGACCCACTCAAAGGATGATAAAGTTGGCAAAAACAGCAAGATGCTGATTAGGCTAACTCTCCCACTTCACGCTATGAAGATATTTTAGCAGGCGTCTCGGCCTCATGCTTCTCTCCGTCTTTATTAAACGAGTCTCTCCGCCAAAGTTTTATTAATTAGTGTAATTAACTCTTTTTGACGACTTACTATGAAGTGGGGTGTGAGGTATTTCTCTCGTTTTTCAGCCACCACTCAGTGCTTGTGCCACACAACATTAATAATGCTAATTAAGCACTTTGACAGTTAATTTAAGATAATTAATACAAATACTAATATTAGATGGCACACAATTGGAAGCTAGGCAGAGCAAAACCAAATACCTTTGCACGTATGCCAAAAGCCTTTCAGAGGAGCAGCTGGGGGG
>OOFE01032346.1:1326-18675 GCA_900323365.1 Monocentris japonica | reverse complement strand
TCCCCCACCCCCCAGTATCCTGAGACGGCTGTGTTTACATTGGTCTGCACAGCCGAGGCCTAATGTACTATCTGTTTAATAGGCAGAGAGAGGCCTGTTTATAGAGAGGGACCTTTTTAACAGAGGTGATGGGCTGGTAGGCCAGAGGGCAACACCAACTCATCTCACTTCCTGTTATCATTACCTCTCTTCTTTCAGACAGATAGGTGCTTGGCTCGCTGCGCTTCCAGCTTTACTCATCCTTAATCGACCTGCCATCCTGCTGGCTATGACGATGCTCAATCTGTCTCCCCTGGAAAGTAGAGGAACACAAAATGACCAGATTAAGTTCTCTCATATTAAACTGCATTGGATCAATAGCTCCATTTGTCAGCTGCATAGTAATTTTCATGTGCTGCATTTTAAATGCTCTGCTAAACATCTCTCCACTAAATCGATATCTCAGACCACTGAACTGAAACTTTTTATAGGAATTGCTTTGGTGTTAATAGCTATAGAGTTCCAGAGCAGCTCTCTGAATGTTAGGGCTGACTGAAGATCGGCTCATAAGGGTTTAATACTCAACATTTTCTGTCTATCTTGAAGAGGTCTTTTTCTTTTGGCATAGTTCAGTATGGATTCAAAGCTTTCTTCACAACGTCAGTGCATCTGCGGTGCATTTTTGTACTGGTCTCTATTGTTTACTGTGGCTGTTTCACTGCGTAGTCAAAAGCTTTCGTGTCAGGAAGATTTTTCATGTGGCCTCGATTTCTTTCCCCTCATGAATGTGTGTTTTTGAGTGTTTTGCAGGAGTTAGGCTGAATATTTTTCACAGCCACGAGAGCATGAAGCTTGTTATTTCTCACGATTGGTCAGACCAATCTCAAAACAACGGATCCTTCCTTAAAGCAAGAAGCTAAGATCCATACTGCTCTGTCCATTTAAACCCACTTTTGGTACTATTTTCTGTTGAGCTGCATGATCATCTTCCAGTGTTTGGGTGAGGTGGAGTAGGGAACATGATCAGAGGGGCTCTTGGAGCGCCCAATAACACTCTCTATCCCTTGTGAATCAGGTCAGTGTGGTCTGCTGACTTGGCCTCCTGGCGTCAGACTTCATTTGAGCATGCTCCAACAGGACACCACAGACTGGGGAAAATCCCCCACAATGCCCAGCATTCACCCTTGGATTATAACAAGGAAGGTCCTAGAAAATGCTGACCGTTAGGGGTGGGGTGAGGGGGCAGGAGACCTAACAGTGACCCAGTGTCCCAGACACAGCAGCCTGAACCACTCAGCTTAACATCCTTCTACCTCTCGCCATGGTTGGACTCTCACCATGGTGTCTGCACATGACCCCTTCCACCTCAGTTCTGTTTCACATGTAATAGCGAGTCACTGCTCACTATTTATATTGTCATTATTTTCCATTAAGACTGAGATACCATAGGCAGATGTGCTTGCAAAAGTGTGTGTGTGTGAGCGTGCATGCACATGCATGTTTTAATGTGCTTATCCTGGTTACAGCGTCTCAGCTTCCTGTTGTGTCACACACTGTCCCTCTGTTCCCTCTGGAAAAGCTCCACCTCAGGACAGATTAAGTATCAGGTCATTTGTCACTACCTGCTGAGCACAGGCCAGGGGGGTCACAGGCCACAGGACGTGTATATGTGTCTTTGTGTCTGTTGTCCTGTATGTCTGTGCTGAAGAGGAGACAGAGAAACATTCCAGGACCTTTGTGTCTTCCTCAGAGCATAAGAGTAGATTGAAGTTTTCATTGTGATTGAACAGTCAAGGGTAAAGGGTAAATCAGTTGAGGGCAACTAGTTATGGATGAGAAACTCAACTATTCCAAGCCCATGGAGAGTTAACCCCAGTAGACTCACACGCTACATGACAGTCCAGTTTTTGTGTGCTCGCTGGCCTGATGATGAATGCTCAGCCTTGTGAGTGAGTGGACAGTGAACCCTCAGAATTGATGTGGGCAGTTTCCTGCTGGCATACACATCTGGGCACACAGTAGATTGGCAGTGCCCCCTACTGCCAAGGGTGGGCAAGGACCTGCATTCTGTAGACAGATAAATGGGACAGAGGGAGGTAAGGGGGAAGTAGGAGTGATCCCCTTAGGTCGTGGAGCAAAGGGGGACAAGAAGCCCTCTCTGCATCAGCCTGTAATTATACCCATCTGAAACCCCAAACCACGTCCCTTCTCCCCACCCCTCTGTTCACTCATGCTCACCCTGCAGATCACCTTGTCACCCCAGGGATTCGACCAGTCATCCGAAGGGAACGGGACTCACTGGTCACTATGGTAACTAAGCAGCGAGGGTCAGACTGGGTCAGTCAGAGACAGAATCCTACCACCCTCTCTCTGTCATTAATTACCCATAGTTCCCTGGGGCACTGCTCCACGTGTAACCTACATAGCCCAGTGGGCCAGATCCAAGTGGTGTATGTATGATCAGGTGAAGTGTGTTGTTTGTTTGATATCTATATCTGCAAAAGGGTCAGTGTCATGTTTTCCACTAAGTTAGTGTACCACCTCTGACAGTGTTTGGGAACTAGTGTGTCAAATGGATTTTGTCATGTTAGTCATAATAACTCAACCCTTATCTCTGACCTGTGAAATGTTAAGGGAGACCTTTGACTCTAAAAGGAGGCTTTATTTGATTGAATGTTTGGAAAGTTCACGACAGAGCAAGGTAACAACTCCAGCAGCATCTTGGTTGGTTGGCAGAGGGCACTGGGCTTGATTTGAGCTACCACAGCATACAGATCCCAGTCCTGTCCAACTTTGAATGTTTAAATGTTGAAAAGTTTTGACAACATTGACTGTATTTGTTTTTCAGCTCAGCTTTAAACTGGAGCTGGTCTTTGCATTTGTTCTCTTCTTCTTTTTTTGTTTGGCAATGTTGACTTCTGTTGTTCTCGGAGTCATCTTGTATGAGCTAGAAATGAAATAAATCTGTGGAAGGACTTTTAGGTAAGGGGCCACTCCACTCCCCTCATAACTTGATTGACAGGTGGGCACAGAGAAGAGGTAGATGCCTCAGGCTCTCTTCTGGGGTCTGGAAGTGTTTAAATATTCTTCTATCGCTCTCATTCCATGTATCCATTATTTTCTCTGTTGGTTTTGAATGCCTTTCTTTTTTCTTGTAGCTGTTACTCCTGTAATTCTGCCTCCCTATCTCCTCCCCATTCCCTGTCTTTCTTTTGTCATCAGTGTGATTGGTTTCCTGTGGATTTGTAGATATTTGTCTCATTATACACCGATCAGCCACAACATTAAAACCACTGACAGGTGAAGTAAATAACATCGATTATCTCGTTACAATGGCACCTGTCAAGGGGTGGGATATATTGGGAAGCAAGTGAACAGTCAGTTCTTGAAGTTGATGTGTTGGAAGCAGGAAAAATGGGCAAGCGTAAGGATCTGAGCGACTTTGACAAGGGCCAAATTGTGATGGTGGTTTTAATGTTATGGCTGATTGGTGTTTCTCTGTAGTCAATATCTGGAGCACAGGGGTGAATGAGGACTCCTGCTCTCTCTGCCTTTACTCTCTGTGAGAGACTGACTTAAACCAGAGAAAGCCAGAGAGGCCTTTAGCAATGCATATGGATCACTAAAATATTTGTAAATGGATTTGTTAGAAAATGCCTCAGCGCAATTGCCAAAACACTGGACATGTTTAGGGAAATTATGACTAATGGAGACCAATAGCCCATATGTTGCATAGATGGAGCACAGAAAAGGGTATTTTCATTGAGCAACACATACTATAAATAGAATTTGTCGAAATAACTACAACATGGTAAAATTGTGGGGCTGTTGTACAACAGTATAAGACATTTTAATAGGCTTACAGTTTTGTTGAATTTTTTCCACTGCTTGTCATGGTGGATACATGTTTAAGCCAAAATTGAGCTGTTCCAGACAAAGTTACGCTGCGTTTTATCCAATTGGAAAACTTTGATTTGAAAACATGTGAGGGAAAACCTTACTAATTCCTGTGTTTTCCCCCTCTAGCTTTCATCTGGAGTGAACTCATATGCCCCAGCTCTCTTCTTCTATTGTTCTAAGCTAGGGATACTGGGAGACACATGTGGGCCTGTTTGTCCCAGTGTTGTTTTCATGGAAATGGGTAAAGGAATGAAAGTAACCCAAAACGAGCACCGACGCCGAACCACTAATTGAGCGGGAGGAGGGATGGAGGGGCTAGAGGAGGAGGAGACATGTTTCTCATACGCCTGCCATGTGGCCCCTCACTCCCCCACCTCCTGCTCCCTTACTCTCCTCGCTCTCCACCCCACTCCCTCTTCCCTCTGTGAGTTATTTAAGATGCTAAGTGCTCACCCTTTCATGTCTGCAGTTGTGATGTCTTTGTGTTATGAGCGCTGTGTGTCTAAACATCATAGGCCCACAGCAGAGATGTCTGCTCCACTCTTCTCATCCCCTCTCATCATGGCAGGAGGTAGACTAGCTATTGACAAGCGCAAGGTTTATGGCCATATACAGTGCATTGTGTGTTTGTGAGTGTATTTGAGGGGCGTAAATTACTCTGTGTGTGTGTGTGATCTGATGAGTGTGTTCAGTTTGGGTGGCCATGTTTGTGTTTAAATTGTTGTGAGCTTTCAACTACTTTTCACTTATTATTGTAAAGAAAATGCTGCAGTTAATGTTAGATTTAACACATCGCTCTGACTATGGGGGGCAGAAGTTCAGGTCTACATACTACACACTGTACAGAACAGTACAGTGGTGGGTGCTTTAACTAACCACCACTCCACATCCTGTATAAAGCATAGTAGTACAGATGTTAAACTGCAGAATACAAATTTTATTTCTGCAAGTTTGCATTAAGGTCTATTTGAAGCTGGCTGACTCTACTCATCATATGTTTTGTCTTTTTCATTTCTCTGTATCAACAATACTTCAGCAAGAAGCTGTTTTGTTAAAAATTCAAATACTACATCTTATGCAGAAAATATGTCTTTGAACCTCCAGCACATGATCAGGTAAAAGATGATAATCATAGTCTACTTTATATTAGGATGTTTTAACACAAATGTTGAATTATTGCTTATACTGTGTATTTGATGATTCTTTCCACTGTCTTCTATATTGTGTATATATTTTTAATTTGTTCAAGTAATTAGAGGTTCATAACTATTAAAATAAAAAAAAAGATCTGAATAGATATTTCCATCTTTTGTTAGATTTCTTTTCACAAGTGTAGCTTTATTACACATCTTCCAATTAGTTTCTTTGTTTTTACTCTCTCTCTCGCTCTCTCTCCGCTCCTTAGTCAAGACTGTGTTGTCTGGTCACAAATGAGAAACAGCCAGATAGGATGCTGTGATAGAGAGAGCCTGCAGTGAAAGAGAGATAAAAGAAAAAGATGTGAAACAGTGATTTCAAATAGATTAAGAGACTACTGCAGACTAGAAAGGTTTTGGGGAAATTAGTGATAAAACAACTAGTGTTTGAGCTGAAGATGAAAAATGAATAGATGACATTAGCTAAGAGGGAGGCTTTGAATGTGTGTCATTGTAATTCTGATGTTCTTCGTGGTGTTTGGAGAAGAGGCTCCTCTGTGTCAGTGCGATGTGTTTAGACCTTGTTTAGCGGCTAGGCTCCGTGCTGCTTCAGAGGTTAGACAGACACACAAGACATTGGTGATGTGTTTACCATCTGTCCAGGAAGGCAGACATGATGAGAGAGGATGAGAATGAGAGACATTTTCACGGTGGGGGTGGGGGTTTGAAGATTTCCTGCCAGACATCAACCGTTACTTATCAGAGAGGTCACTATGGTAGACTGTCATCCTTAACTTGTCAGCTGTCAGTGATGCTGTCTTGTTAAAGTGAGAGACACCTTGAATATGAACCCAAAGGCGACAGGGAGAAAATCATGAAGAAAACGTCCGTCAACATTCTGAAACCGCTGCTGTCCTAAATTCTGAATGCCCAGAAAAAAATTCTGGGAAAATTCTGACACATTGGGTGCAGCCTAAGAGGAATGACGGACGCAGCCTGTCAGAAAATATGAGAAACCCCAGCAAGCTGTTGCCCTCAGTTGTCGAGGAGGATGCTTGATGTGTAAGGGGTAACAGTTTGTGACCCAAGAATTCTGGGAAATGAAGATAATCCATTAGACCCCGGGGAGAGGAGGTAACGGATCGAGGCAGGGAGAATGAGGTAGAGGAATGGAGTTTGGAAGGGGTGGGGGTTGCAGTTTACCCTGGCCTGAGTATGATGTTGCAATCCAACCAAGCCTCCCCTCCTCCTCTCCTCCAGCTCTATCTCAGCCCCCAATCACACACAGGGGCTTTCTTGCAAAGCCTAAGCGGGGCCTTATTTGATTAGAGCTGTGTTATTGTACTTGTGAGTTATTGCAGCTCTGAGTTTATTGAAGATACAAGTTGTGATTTCTCAAAGTTTATGGTAGCCATGGAGGAATTCTTATCATGTCAGGATAGTCTAACGGTCAGTGTGATTTGGGTGGACCAGAATCATGCCTTCACAAACAGGACGATGAGAGGAAGAGAGAGGGAGACAGTGAGGATAGAGGAGAAGGAGGTACTGAGTCCTACACAGTGAAAAAAGCTCTATTAGTGGTTTGGGCCTCTCTCTCTCCCTCTCTTGTTAGTGTTCTTTAGCCAAGCTGTGGGCTAAAGGCTCTGGGAATGTTTGTGCAGTAGAAACCCTGGCTGTTGTTGTTTGTATTGTTCTATTTCAGCCTGCGTGTAGAACCAGTGTCAGCAGACCCGGGACTGTGTTTTCTTTTCACACACACACACACACCCACACACACATACATAAAGGGCAATCAGCCATGCACTCATCACCCTGTCAGTCAGTCTGTCTCCATCCTGACTACAGGTCCTAACCCAACAACAGCTCTTGCCTTCAGCCCCATCCTTGTCTGCAGGTCAGAGTATTTGTCTTTGCCCTTTTTGTGGAGTCAATGTGGGTCAGTGCCCAAATAAAAGCTGAAAAGAGAGAGTTTGGATGTGTATTGTGTATAATATTGATCCTGGTGCACATAGTCCTCTAAAACTACCAATATCCTCAGTGTTATAACCGATGGACTTGGTGTGGAAATGGGTGTGAGTGTGTTTGCAGAAGGATTGCTGTGTGTCTGTGCTCTCTCATTCTAGCTGCTGCTTGCATGTTGTATCCACCCCTCCTCATCACACTCCCATAAACACAAGCCTAACACATATACCCTCTGTTGCCTTTATGTTTGTGCCGGTGTGTTTGTGTCCGTCAGACTGGGTTCAGCAGTGTTTTTGTTGGGTGAGTGTAGTTCCATACTACCTATGTTAGCGGTGGCACGCTAGCATGGATGCTGACAGAGGACTGCTGTGTGTGCAGAATGCCACTCTCTCTCAGGTCTTAGATTACTCACAGAAAGAGCTTTCTCTCCATGCCCCACTGCTCTGATATACTAAACGTAGCATGGGGTGACTAGTCTCTGTGTTAAAATGATACCTTGATGCTTATGGCAAGGCCACTAAGGACATTTGGATAAAGTATGATTGTGCTATTGACTTGGCAAAAAATGGGATAAAGAGTAGATGTATTGAAACAAATGAACAGCGAAAATGTAAATACTTAAAAAAAAAACTTTTTAACTAACCTCACAATTCTTTCTTTGCCCATTTTTTTTCTGGACTTTTATTTTGAAAATTTCCCCCCACCTCCATTGGTACCCCTCGCTGTGGCTTCTATTTCGTAACTTAGGTCTTTTTTTTCTGTCATTCTTTTGTGTGAACCTTGGGTTTCCAGTAAGAAAGGCTGAATAACTGTCTGTACTTGTTTATCATGCGGTCCCATCCGATTAATGCCTCCATTGGAGTGTGTGTGTGTGTGTGTGTGTGTGTGTGTGTGTGTGTGGCCCACACATCAGAATCCCCTTTGTGTTTCTGTTGAAAAAGAAACCTCTCTTGCTATCCATGACCCAGAGAATAACAGGATTCCCACTGGCTTTGACAATCCTTGAAAATTTGTGGATTTGAAAAAAATAAAATAAGGCCTTAAGAATTTTTGAAAATTAATTGATGGCCTTGAAAGTACTTGATTTTTTTTTTTTAAATACAGCAAAATAGCAAAATAATGATTTCACCATGACCTCTTGACTTGATGAGATCATGAGTAAAAGATGAGGTGTCTATGGTGTCCAATGTAATGTCAAAACAATGTTGAGTTGTTGAATTTCACCAAACAAGACCTTGAAAGTCTTTGGATATGATATCCAAGAATGTGAGGGAACCCTGGAGTAAATAATCATGATGATCATAATTGGTTGATTGATTGTTGGTCACCAGTGAGCATCATCTGTCCCAACACACTCATGCCACCACTGCCAAGGTGATAACATATCTCAGTGGATGTCTCGCTTTCTTTATCTTCATTCCTCTCTACTATTTCTCTGTTTCCTCTTGTTCTGTCTGTCTGTCTTACACAATTTTTCAATTAATTTCTTTTTTTTGTGTATGTTTTTTGTTTTTGTTTTAAGGATTTTTTAAGTATTTACTGAGCAAAAAAGGTCTTTGTTAACACATTCAAATGCTCACAGCCAAGGTATTTTTCCCTCAACAGGATGGAGTGTTTCTTTAGTTGCAAATGATTTATTTTGAACTTTATTCCTGTATATGTCCACCCAGGTGTGAGTGAGAGCGAGAGAGAGAGAGAGAGAGAGAGGGTGGTGTACTTTGTTGTTTCCTGTGTCTCTAATGAGTGTACTGTAAATGTTTGGGCAAGAGCAGCCATGTGTAGGTGTGTTTGTCAGTGTCTATGCTAGACATGCAGGTTGGCGGGACAGTCAAGACTATGATGTAGCCTCTATATTTACGCACACACAGGCACTAACGCATGCACACCCAAATGCACAATCTTCCCTCGCCTCCCTCCCTAAGGCTTAGCACCCCTTCCCTTGAAACAGATGTGCACATGTAGGGCCTCTTTTTCTGTCACCCATAACACACACACACACATAAACACACAAAATTACCTCTGTGACCTCTGTATTAATGTGGGGATTAGAGGAGAGGCACTGCTTCTCCCCATGTGGGGCACGGTGTTAGACCACCTCCCTACACATACACACAAACACAACCCTCTTGAGGGACGGACAGCAAAACAGCTGTACCTCAGAGTAATGACTCACTTCAGAGTACGCTAGCCAATGACAAAGGCTCTAGGCTTATTCATGATCAGTACCTCGTTTTATTCAAACTTCACTACAAAACACCACACCCTGACAGAGTACTCCATCCACTACAACAGCTTATGACAGACCGCCAGGTTCGCAATGATGACGGGGATAACGCTGAGGTCAACGCTGCAGAATTCACAGTCACCAAGCAATGATCCGCCTAACACGTACAGCTAATAGTTTAAAAATATCCAACACTCCAACTCCAGGCTGTTTCCTGTCTATTGAATCCTTCTCTTGGATGGAGGGATGGAGTGTTTGAGGGAATGAGGGAGGCAGACGTGGTTCCATCTGTGGAGGCCAGGACATGGGGCCCTATGGTCAGCGTGGTGCAACAGTGCCTCCCACTGTCTGAAAGGGTCCACAAGCTCTGGAACCAACTAAAGATGTCTCACATTCAAAAAATATGATCTCCCTCTTGTTCTGGCACTCATACACGCCTTTAAAAATATTATTCATCAGAGGAATCATGCAGAGTAGCTCAGAAGAAAATAGGATCACACTGATTTGTCATTACACATTTACACATTTGCGTTCATCGTACTCCCTGCCAATCAAGCCAAACTTTTATTTTGAAATGGCTTCCCTGTTTGTCTTTGTGCTGGTTACACTCATTCACCCTCCCTCCGATCCCTCCTCTCCATGTGTGAGACACAAAAACTGGAGTCAGGTGGGCTGCTTTAATCTTTCACACTACACACCCCTTCATTTAAAAAATAAAAAAGAGGCAAGGAGAAGTGTCTGTATCATGTTTCTGATTGGCTGCAATGAAAAATGAAAGTGAGTGACTACAGAATGTTTAAGTCACTTTTTTGCTGCAAATCTCAATGGATAAACTGTGGTTGTGTTTCCTTCGGCTCTGTCTAGAAACTGTTTACCTCAGGAAGTTATCTTCCTGCTGGAATCTCCAGAGTCAATTAGTAGTGGATGTAATGTACTGTCCTTGGCAGTATTAGAGGGGTGGGTGTGTGTGTGTGTGTGTGTGTCTACTCATGAATGAGTATGATTCAGTTTCTCTCAGTGTGAGAAAAGTGCGGGAGGTTTTACATGGCCCAGGGGTTTGTGGCTGCGAAGCAACACTCATCTGGTGAATTACGCCATAATCTGTTGCAGCCTATGTGGCAAAAAAACAGCTTCACTAATTCTCCCATGTTTCCAAACACTTGGAGTGGTACTGCTTTAATACACATGTTCATATTAAGCCTACTTGTACAATTTCTATCCTGCTTTTTTTCCCAACTAGCAGCATAACAAAATAACTATGGCTTTTTGCCGAGCTTTCAAAACTGTGTGATAAGCAGACAGGGTGTCGTGTGCCTGGCGGACAGAGTCCAGCCACAGTGACCAGCGTGTGGCTGACTAGCGGTGACAGGGCGGAGCGTGTGTTGTGTGTTTGTGTCTGTGTTTGGGTCCCATGTATACAGTCTCCTCTAAATTACAGCCCTCCAGCCCTGAACCAAGCCAACCTTTGACAGGGAGAGAGACAGAGAGAGGGGGATTGGGTCAACAATCTTTATTACATTACATTACATTCATTTAGCAGACGCTTTTATCCAAAGCGACTTACAAGTTACAGTTGACACTTCGTTGGGATCGAACTCATGAACCCGAGACTGAGAGTCTCATGCTCTACCGACTGAGCTGTCCGGGCCAGACCGGACCAGCTATAGAGTGAGAGAGGGCGAGACTAACCAACCTTATATATACTATATGAGTCTACATGTGATATGAGGTGAAAACCCTAAAATTGTGCGGTTATTGTTTCAGGGTGTGTGCTAAGGGAAGGAGCAGTAAGTAGCTCTAATTATGAACTATGCAGCTGAGGAAGAGATTGTGTGTGTACTCAAGGTTAATTATGAATTAAGAATTATGAGAGTTGGCTAAAGAAGATGAAGGGTGAAAGGTAGAAGGGCTGATGTAATAGTATTAGGGTATTGAAAGATTTTGCTGTAGCAATACAGGGCGTATTGTGAGAGGCAGCTGACTATCCATCCCTCTACAGTGACCTGACCTGCAGCTGTGTCTCTGGGTCCAGCGGTCCATTGGTTTCTGCCCATACAAACCAGTGAGTGGGTCCATGACCAGGCTGGCCTGCTGGGCAGAAACAAAACAGACCGGCCTCACACGCTTATGTGTGGTAATGCAGGCCTCATTTAAAGCGGAAGATTTACGTCTCTGTGTTTGTATAAACATAACAGCCATCAGGCTGATGAAGCCAGACCAGGGGTCACCTTACCTTTAAGAGCTTTTCCACCCACAGCTCTGCCTGTCATTCCATCTCTCACTTGTTCTGAGTCCAACTATCTGTCCAATCAAGTGATCTTCTCTTTGCTCCTTTTCCTCATTGTGTGTTTTTTTTCTAGCTTGGCTCCTCAGCTGTTTATATGTAAGTATGTTTTTTTTTTTTGTTTTGTTTATTGTCACATTGCACTGAAATGGACTGTGACTGCTCTAGAAGGCAAAGGCTTTGATCTCCAAGAAGAGGCCATTTTACATGTTGTAAGGATGCACAAGGACTCAGAGACACGCAGGAGCTCATTGACTGATGGACAAGCCACAGTCTAGTGGTCTGGCTGAGAGGGCTAATGTAGACTCTAAGAAGGTTTACTGGCATGCCAGAAGCCCACTTCAGTAAATTCTTATTTTTGAGCATCAAGCATTTCACACAGATTCATCAGACTAGAGAGATTGAGTAATATTGCACCTTCAGTACATTTTGTAATTTAGTGAGTATAAAAAGATGTATCGTGATGCAAATCCCTTTCTGTTTTCTTTTCCCTGTTCTCCCATGCTGTGTTTTGTTTAGTCAGCAGGTCACCTGGATGATAATGGGTCTGGAAGAGAGACCTGTGACACACACAAATAAAAAAAATATTTTTATCAATAGCTTTCTCATTTTAACCCCATGTTAATTTCTTAATGATTTTTTTTTATCACATTTCTGCCTCATGAGAGAGTGTACAATGGAGACAGAGAGAGAAAAGCAATATGGGGATGTCGTGAGGTAGTTTTGAACATACAAGGTCACAAGTGCTTGGCATGAGCCTTGACCCACTGAAACACAAATCTATAGACAATGATTGTAGGAAAATGCAATTAAGTAACTAGCTTAACATTAGTGAGTGATTTGATTGATGGGCCATATTCCACTGTTCAGTATATATGAACCTGCGTGCAGACGGTTGAGCTGTGCAGCCTTTCTCATCCAGGTGTTTAGAGTCATGTTTCCGCTCTTATTTTTAAAGACTTGGTGAGTTATCCACACCTTTCACACAAGACAGAAGAATGGCTGCAAAGAGAGAGCCAGAGATAAACTTTATTTTTCCGTTCCCACTGGACTTAAGGCGAATTTCCGTCTTTTCATAAACAGAAATATTCCGGTGAACCTGTTCTAGGATTTATCACTGTCATCACCACTGGTTACAATGAGCATGTGTCCCTAGATATTGTACATTTGTGAATGTGCTGGCAGGTTCAGATTAGACATACCCATCTACAAAATGTGTGTCGAGGCCTTTGTGAGTTTGGTGTGGGTTTTGGTGTGTTTACATGTTTGAAAGCCTGCCAGTCTCTCTGAGAGTGGAGCTGCTCTTGTTTATGTTTTCCAACTCTTCCACTACAAATCATTAAAGAGGGTGCTCGCTGTACATAATTTAGAGTCAAAGTTTAGTTGCTGTCTCCTCACCTCAAGATTTATGCCTCTTGTTTTTAGAGGTTGCTTGTATCCCTTCCAGCTTTGCGTGTTGTTATTTGTGAATGCAAATTGGATGTGATTATGTGTTTGCAAATGGGGCGCATGTGTGCATTGCCAAAGGCATGCAAATATTCTGGTTGCTATGGTAATGGTGAACTGTCAGACATCAATGTAAGGTGACTCCTGGCTAGGGCATCTTTCCTTGACCAAAACAACTGACCTGTTGCCAACTTTGTTCTTGCTCCCACAAACCCCCACCCCTCCCCCCTGCCCTAGGGCCAAGAAAAAGGTTCATTGTGCAGGCAGGGAGCAAGGCAAGCGAGGCCTGGTTCTGGTTAGCCCGCTGTGCTGCATCTGAAACGCTCACCTTCCTCCAGGGGCTGCATCTGGAGCTGGTTTCCTGTTCAGGCTGTGCTGGGCAGGGGCGGAGTTTGGCCCGGCTCTGTGATTGGGTGAGATCGTGGCTTTATGGACCCCAGGATGGATGGAATTGCCAAACAGTAATCTGTCAATCAATGGCATACAGATTCAAACCAGAGCTTAATGCAAGATAGATTATGATTGGATAACCAGGAAGTCAGTCGTACTTCAGTCTTCCGTCAACAATCCAGTAGCAAGTTTTGTATCAGCCAATCAGCTCCTATTCAAAGAAAGTATTCTGTTTTATTTTTATCTAAAGTCATTCTTTCTTTGGAAAACACTGTGTCATGATAAGAAACTCCATCGTAGTAATTTAAAGTAATGACTTTATTTCGGTAATTGCATACCCCAACATTAGCATTGTTTTGACAGAGTAATGCCATCGTTATTCTATAATTGTGTGTAATGGTCACATTAGCGCATGGCAATGGGACCAGTGGATTCAGTAATAGTGTGTAATAATAACGTTAGTTTCCTGTTATTTTTGCAATAATGGTCTAGTACAGGCCATGGGCACTGCCCCTAAATCTAGCCTGTGGACCTTAAACTCCCCATGAATTTCGCAGCTGCTTTTAGAGACTGTCATTCAGGACTGTTATAGGTTTTGCTGGGGAAAAAGTCAGATGGAAAGAGGAAAGGGGTTTATAGAATCGGGAAAGTCTTAATTTCGTTCTTGGGTTTCAGATTGTCACTGCTACGAGCACTTAGATGCTGGATGTTTGAATGTTGCAGTACAGAACCCATTGTAATGCTCAGATTGTATGATCCAAAGTGCTACAGTCAGCATTCTGTGTTCTGCTCTATTCCGTTCCTAGAGGTGTACAGTACACTACCTCTTCAGTGAGCCTAGGTGCCAGGGCTGTGAGCCAGCCATTGTAGAGTTTAGCTGCAGTGCTGGAAAGAGCTGTAGTCAATCTTCCCGCTCAGCTTCACTCAGCTCAGTCTCAGTTCTATACCAAAGACCTCCATTTCCTGCTCTGGCGCCACAGCACTCAGCTGACAGCAGCTTTTATAGATCTTCTGAAGGGACCCTGTTACATGCTCCCTCTAACACATGAACACGTACTGTACGGTGCATATGTACACACACACATATACTGGTGGGATTAGGCAAGGTATATGGTGCAGATATGGAGACAATGTAAGAGTTCGAAGGAAGCAAGAATCAATAGGACAAAGAGGAACATTTGGAGATAGAAAGAGGGATATGAGTAATGAGAGAAAATGTGAAATTTTCTGTTCAAGAGGAGTGAAGATTGGATCTTGAATAAAATGGAGAGTAGCTAGTATATGTGCAATATATGTTTGGTTTATTTTTCACAAGGGCCGGTAAATTCAGGGGAACTTAAATACAGGAGTAAAAAAGTCTGTACCTTGAATCAAATCAACGACCTATCCGCTACTGGGCAGCCTCCCTTACCAACCTGCAACCCTGTCACCAGTTGAGAAGGCGAGAGGTTTTTATAGAACAATGTAAGAAATCACTGGGGTGCCTGCAAGGGGGAATTAGTCTAAGGGAAAATAATTTGTAGGTGTACAGTACCTAGAGGCTGCAGGAGGTAACATTGGTTCAAGTTTGAGTGAAAGCTGTGTAAAGTTGCCACATGACAAATGATGTGGGAGAGCCAAAGCCCCTGCAGAGCTCCTCTTTCAACTCCTTCTCTCCACTGACTCACACCAAGAGCTTCCTACGCCAAAGGTGTGTGGTCACAGGTACCTCTCAGGTCTGCTCTGGTCAAAATGAAAATGCAAAGCTATTAGAAGCCTGCTATATATTTTGCTGACAGTGGACACGCTTTGCTGAGAGCCTGGAGGATCGTATGAATGTGCTTCTGGACATGTATGGACACAAGTGCAGGAGATCCATGGCTGTTGTTCTGTGCAGTGAGAGATGAAAGAGAAAGTGCTTACTCTGTTCATTTCACCATGAAACCCTTACTTCCTTTGCCTTTCTGTCCTCACTCAGTTCCACCACCAAACAGAGCAGAGGAAAGATCCCAAACATTATTTGGCAGATTGAATGAGTGCAGCTTGGAGAGCTATTTGATTTCACAATGCTTAAGAAGAAAAATGTGTGGTGAGATTGTGTGTCTGCGTGTGTGTGTGTGTGTTTGAACGATCCCTAGGGACGAGTGGTTGGCTGGTGCTGAGGCAGGGAGGAAGCCATGTTGGAGGGAAGAGACAACCAAGAGCTCATTCAGCCTGGAAAAATATAGGAGGAACCCCTGATACCATATTGGGAGGATGTGACTGATACAATGCCTGGTGCATATGTCACATTCAGCAGTGTCTGTTTATGCCATAGGAACAACTTTCACTGTGATGATCTCTTACTTCCACTCTACATTAGATTTTTGATCCAAGTAGACCTTATGACCGACAGTCACTGAAGTCAACTTGTGGCATGTGGCATACTCCATGGGTGACAGTCATTTCCCAGAGAGACTTCTCCACAGCCACTACTCTGTGAGGGACACTCAGTCATTTCTGTGGCTTTGGCCCACCATCTCTAGGTCTGCTCCAGAGGTCTGATTGTATTGCGTCTTTGGCTCAGTGAAGGGTTCTGCTGGGTCAGACACCAGATCCCCCCTGTGGGCCCGCCACAGGGTCCACAACCCCTCAGTCTCAGAGCTGAGAAAGCTTGTTTGTCTTGGTGGAGGAACACAAAGCTCATAACACAGAAATCCCTCATTAAAATGAAATCTATCCAGAGGCATCTGTAGCTTGATCTGACACAAACATGTCATTCCCCTTTTTGTATCATCTGAGTCTTAATTCTTATTTGTTCAGTATCTTTCTTGCCTCCTTCTCTTCCCCTCTTTCTATCCCTCATGCTTTTGCTCTCCGCTCCACAAACCCATTGCCAACAGATTAGCTCCACACCCTTGTTTTATAGGTCTATGAGCTCACCCTGGTTGTGAGAGTGGCAAATGTTCTGTAAAAGGTCCCGTGATCTCAGACGGGCTCACAGAAACCAGGTCACTTCACCTAAGCACTGCCCAAAATGAAGGGAGGGAGAAAGAGAGACACAGACAGACAGACAATCTCAGTAGCTATCTAATACAAATGAAATGAAGGAATGAAACAGAAATCAGTGTTACTGAAACCACTTTTGGAGTTGTAAAAGAAGCGAATGGAACAATGAGCTCACTCACACTGCGCTTATAATTTAAACACCTACAGCAAAACCAAGCTAGTGTATTACCAACAATAATTAATAAATCCATGACTGGAAGGAGCTCTACCACGACACAAAACAGAGTACAGGCTAGAAAGTGAGTTTTGAAAGAGAGAAACTCTCAGAACCTACTACAGTGGCTGTTGAGTCATTGGCATTGATCAACAACCCTATCAAACCTATCCAGATATATTATGGTCATTTTGTGCCAAGGGACAGTAAAAATTGTACTTGCTCTGCTTCTGCAACTTACTGTAATTATTGTCTTGCGGCAAAACATTTGTTTTGTGTGTGTGTGGGTGTCACAGGCTCTCGGAGACTCTGATTTCCCTGCTGTGCTGAGGCAGCTGCTTCCCATGATGAAGCCTCGTGGAGGCAAGGACAATACTGGCTCGGGGTCGAGGTCGGGGGAGGAAGAGTGCGGCCCTGACGAGCTGATCCTCCTGCTGGTCTACCTGTACTCCCTGGCTGAGGAGGCACAGCCTGCAGACCAGGATGACATGGAGCAGGAGCTGGAGAAGCTGGAGAGGGAGCTGATAGGAGCGCTCACCCTGGTCATCACCCAAGAGACAGAACTCAGCCCCCTGCTCCAGAAACTCACCGGTGAGAGAGACTAAGTGCGATCACAACACCATGATTACCTCCAGTATCATGCTTATTTTTCCAGGAAGGCTGATGGTCGGAGAGGAGAGAGTTAGAGAGTGGGAAGAACTGATTGTTTATCTCCCCTCTCTTCCTCCTGTCCTGTTAATGGGGGGATTCTGTCAGACACCTCACACCCCATCTCTCTCCTGTTCTCCCTGTATCACACACACTCACATACACACACACTCTGCCAGGTCACATGGTAAGCAGCTAC
>OOFE01032334.1:7397-27596 GCA_900323365.1 Monocentris japonica | reverse complement strand
TCTTACAAATACAATTACATAGTCTACCATCTGATGAAGATGCAGCCTGGATTTGATCTGTGTCCAACCTCCAATGCCAACTGGACACCCGACAGTGAGGTCTCTCCTATTGATTGATCCTCTGATCCATGTCGGATAGCGCCTCAGTGCGCTGCCCTCCTGTGGCTGATAATACGCGTCTACTTCTTATTATACTTTTTTGCAATCCAGTTTCATGTCAAACCATTTCTTTTTTTACCTCAGCAACGGTGTGTGTTTCTGCTGAAACAGCATTGACAGCGTTAATAATTTCTTGCCATGCTTTACTTTTATCAGTTCTTGTGACTCCGCTGCTTATGCTTCTGAAAACTCTGTTTTTTTTCTCATGCACGCAACACTTCAATTTCGGACTCCGGCAAGTTCCTCTTTTCCCTCTTTTCCTCCGTGGTTTACTTGCACACGACCCTTCAGTCTGCAGCCTTTTACGGTGGTGAACAGGGCGTTTACCTATGCACATCGGCTTCAACAGGCACGCGCATCCAATTTACGAACGATTGGCATTCCTCAAATATACACCTGTTCTACGCACAAATCGAGGGTTCCCGAATGTTTCACGAATCCCACGTTGGTATATTCTTAAGCACATAAAAATACGACAAATTTACAGATAATTTATGGAAACTTTCGTGAATGAGGCCCACTGTCCATAGCATGTGATTTACATATCCATAACTGCCACATGACATTCAACATGTACAATCTTCTATATTCTCACAGTGATATTCTACATATTTCACCCACATTCTTCTTATTGTTATTAATTTCAGCAGCCAATATACATATCATGATTTGATAATGCAACCATAAAGAGATTTTTTTTTTTTCCCAACCATAAAGCAAACCATTTGTTCGTGAGCCCCATTTTTGTTCCTTTGACTCTGTCATACACAATTTATTATTTATCCTAGTCTTCTGTATTACAAATGGTCTTAGGATTAGGACAAATCAGGACTCTCCAAACTATCAGGAGGGAAATGGTTTCCTGAACAATATGTGTCGACAGAGAAATTGGCAAAGGAGTGACAGTGGCCCTGGAGAGGGGCCAAACAATTCCTGCATGTCGCAGGAGGAAATCGCACTGTTCCACTTGAGACAAACACAATTTCATATTAATGAATAATTGAGAAAGTTTAGAACTGGGTTGGGATCAATGTGTGTGTGAGTGTTACATGTATCTGTGTCATGGTAATACCCGGTGTGTTTCCAGCACCGCAGCCATATAGAACTGGGTTTCTATTTTGGGATTAAGTGAATTGATCATATGGGGTCATAACAAGACATGTAATTATTTTATTTGTTGAAATACTTACCTTTAGAATACCAAGTGAGTATAGTTGAATTTCAGTTTCATCTTCAAACATCCCATCTCTTACAACATCTCAAACAACATAGTAACTTCAAAACCTTAAATAGTATAAGCCAATAATACAAAGAAAATCATTTCCCATAAACTATTTCTCTAATTAATTTAGTCACCTCCGTGCTTTGAATCGCCCCTAACCTTTATTAACCAGCATTCTCATACATGTATTTACAAGTCATCAGCATGAAGTTACTGTGCATGTGCTTGTTAACCTGTGCCTCGGTAACAAGGCCAGGGCTCGTTTGTGACATGAGAGGAGAAGGAAGGGAAAGGAGGGGGTGGTCGACATGGAGCGCAGTGCCTTGACTGGAGACGAGGACGCTCCATACCGCACCCCCATCCATGCTAATGATCCAAGCTCCGCACATAATTAAAGCCCTGGTACCCCTCTCCTGTGAAATGCAAGGGGGGATTCATGTACGTCTCCCAACGTAGCTAGAGGAGGTTTGGAAAACTTCTGAACATCTACGGTCCATTATGTATAATTTCAAAACACATCCCAAGTATGAGGATAAGAAACTTTTCATTTTTAATGACAAAATCATGAATTATTCTATTTATTGTATACACTCACTCTTTCAAAGGTAGCTGGTCCATGAAAGGTGAAACTGAATCATAAAGAGTCTTTTTTTTTGTTGTTAAGTAGGACTTATGGTTGCAAACGACACCTGTTGAACACCCTGGAAATGAACAGATGATGAATGAGTGCAACATTAAAGGGTTATCTTTTTTTAGTACTTTTCCTCTCTTTTATTTTTCTATCCATTCCTCCACCATGCTCTTTTACCAGTCCACAAAGACATGGGCAAGGTAACATGATGAAAACAAAAGTCAGCTGCTGTTGGTCCCTCATTCCCTAGTAAGCAAGAACGATACAAACTCGCCTCACTAATTTACAGACTTCCAAAAATGCGGTGGACGCAATTTTATACTTTCAGTTATTTCGAAAATTTAATTCTTGAAAAAAAAATAACCCCCCCCAAAACAGCAAAGTCAATCCATGATGAATGGAAAAATACAAACAGAAAATGTTTAAAATGCCTCAGTGTTCAAGCTCATACCAGCTCATTCAAAAACAGAAATTCAGTCGTGTGATGAACATCAAAATGAAACTGAAAGAAGATCTGTAGTCTTGTTTTCTAAAGTCTGGGAATTTCAGCAATGTTTCTAGTTTTAATTGCAATATTACTAGTTGTTGCATATCCTGGGACTGAGCTGTGTGCTTGTGGCTTGTGAGACGCTACAGTTTGTAAACCAATAATGATTATCTTTTATACATGATTCATTAGTATGTCCTAAGGAAGCAATGCTTTTTTATTCCTAACAGGCTGACTTGACTGCACCCTGTAATAAAAGTTGAAAAAGTGGAGCCCTTTTTTAAGAAAAGGTTCTAGAGTATGCATGGCATTTGTTATCCATTATGTATGACAAATCTTGTTTGTTACTCAATGTTAATGAACTACACAAATTAAAAGGAATGCACTCTTGATTGGTGGGACATTATAATCGTGTGTGTGTGTATATGCAACAAATAGTGTAGTTTGCACATTTGGCCAATAGGTGTCCCTACAAACCATATAAACAGTACGTTATGCAATTCCTGCCTGCAGCAGGGTCCTGTGGTAACTGCAAACATAACAATCATCATCATCTCTAGCATTACCACCAAAACTACGGTCCACAGTGACATGAAAATACTAGTAATTAGAAAGTAATTCAACTTATTCTATATTTTCTGTATTTTTTCTTTTTGTTGCACGTGTTAAATTGAATTAACACCATCTTTAACCCCCTCATTGGGATTTCTGTGTACACATTTTCTATTGTTAAAACATGAAAAATACCAACAGATCATCGATAGCTTGGTTAGATCAACCGCCTTGAAAACTTAAATCGAGAGGTGTAATTGAAGAAGTGTAAATTAATTATAAATGGGTGATTCTGAACTGTAAAGGAAAAACTCCACCCCAAAACAGAATTGACATCGATTATTCCTGATCTGATCTTGAACAGTTAAGTAAAAATTTGAGCGCTTTACAAAAGTCTCTCCCACAGCTCGAAACAAAAGTGTCATGACTCCATTTAGAGATGCTATTAAATGACATTATCTGGGGCTCCTCTATTGGTAATTCTAAGCAGACTAACTTTGTAGACATGCTGACAGTAGGCTAGTTCACAAATTGATGAAATAAAGCTCTTTGGAGTGTAAAAGCTCAAGCAAGAACGCAACGTTGTCCTCCCATACATTGTCAATGAAACAGCTCCTGATAATGTCATGTGATGACAACACAGATTAGATTACAAACCTAAGCATGTTACAAATCTCATCTGCCACTTACAATACCCAATCTGCCCATCAATTAAAAGTCCCCAGAGCTAACGCCTCCATCAGAAACTCCTCATTACAATTTACTGCTGCCAGCAACTGGAATGAGCTGCAGAGCAACACTGAGCTGGACATTTTTATGTCAACAACTGCATGCTTTCACTGATAATTGCTTTTGCTTCCAAACTTGGCAATAACTGTAACCCGATGTTCTCCTATGTACTACCTCCCCTGTTTATTTGCTGCTTTTTTTTAATTGCCTTGATTCCATATTTGTCTGTGCACCTGTATGCTTTGTATTCATGATGTCTCATGATGTCTTGTCTGCTGAGTGCGTCTGTCTTGTTGTAATGTTTGCTGGTTTCCAAGCATTGCACTCCTATTTGTTGGCCTTATCTGTTAGTGATTTGCAGCATGTGTCTTGGCATGTACTTCTTTTGTATGTTGTCTTTTTTTTCATTTCAATCCCAATCCTTTGCTCTTAAGAGGCCTTTTGCCTTTTCCAGGCTGTGATTAACCCACTTTCTTCAAATCAAGTAAACACTGAATAATAAAACAAACAAAAAACACGAGAAACATCAACATCAAGTCAAGGTCAATTAATCCAACTTTAAGATTACGTTATTTATGCTTATGCATGTTAATAATGATTAAAGTGTCCAAGATTACAGGAAGGATGGTTCTTTATTAAACACTATTAGTTCACGTGTACATAGGTGTACATACGTGTACATACACAGCCCTGGTGTACTCAAACATGTAAATGGTGTCTCCAAACTCCCACGGGCAGCCAGTGCACTTGTCACCTAAATAAGCATACACAAATGAGATAACAAGGTAGCCAGAAGAAGGCCTTTGTAGGTCTTTGATAGCGAACCACTATACGGATTCTAATAGATTGGCCTTTTTGCCTGTTGTTGGTATACCATCTGGCCCATGTTACAACCAACTACATCCCTTTAGGCCTGCAAATAATGACTTTCCATATCCTTGCATCCAACCTGTGCATGACTCATTGTGCTTTAGGGGAATATGTGACACTTCACATCCCTCCCCTTCGCTTTCCTCTTCTTCACTATACCTTTACAGTTGATGTCTTTGACTATGGAGAGAGGCAGACCTTCGCTTGCAGGATAAAAGGCAGGGGTAGGGCCCCTCAATCATTCTGCCCTCCAGGAGGCAAGAGGAACGAGGGATGAGAGGGATGGGGGGCCTAGCAGGGTGCAGAGATGTAAGACACATTTAGATACAGCTTTGGCTGGTGGAAAAACTGTTGACTTTTACCCCTCTCTCTCTCTCCTCTATCCCCTTTTGTTGCCTTTGGGGACAAAAGGCATGCAAATATTGGCACAGGACCATTGAAACCATCGGTGAAAGTGTATTCAAAATGTCAGGGCACTGCCTGGAAAAGTGAAACAGCTGGAAAGCGCATCTCCCACTAGGTGTTGTGAATATTGTGCTGCGTATTGCCACAGGTAGAGCATTCCAGCCTCTTGCCAAACCATGCAATTAATGTTATGCTCTGCGTATCCAAGCACTGGAAAAGAAATCCTACTTCACTAAGTGACAACTGGGAAATGAAGTGTGTTAATGGGTTGATGGGTCCAAATTAACCTCATGGTTCTAATATCCCATCTCTTCTTATTCTTCTCCCTTCTATATTTCTCATTTTCAGGAATTTGCTTTAACACAACATCTGTGTAGCCATGCTGGTGTTGGTCCTTATACTTAGTATCCTCACTCAGATCCAGGCGCAAGTCACCCCTGGGGAGGCTGCAGGGCCTGGGTCAGCCATATGGTGGCAGAAGCCCCTGGAGGAGCCAGCCCGATAAGCTGGATCAGCTTCAGCACTTCCTGACCAAGGCCCGGGCCGCACCACCAAGCAGGTAAATAAGGGGGTGGTGGTGGCGGCTACCCCTTAGCGGCAGGAACAAGAGCAGCACCATTAGGACCCTGAGGGGAGAAAAATGGAAATGGTTTCATCCATGGGATCTGCAATGCTAAGGGAAATTAAAGTCAGGGCTCCTGAAACTCACACTAAATCTGCTGAGCCTCTCTGATAAAACACTGTAAATGTTAACTTGTTGAATGCTGTGGTTGATTTTTATTTGTTAAAATCTGTTCAGTTTTGGTTAATTCTCTAATTTACCTACTGTTATAGAGAGGAGAGATGCACTGAGGGCTATAACAGATCCCCACGGAGAATCTTTCTTCTCTGTTTCATGTGTATGAGTTACTGTGGCTGAGCTGTAGATAATGGGCTACATTTATCAAAATTATATGAACAAATTTGTATGGAAAGCATTTTTGATGTGTGCAATGAAAAATATTAGACAGTGAACTAGACTGCAGAGTCTGTTCAAAACTGGCATACATGATTCACCTACTAAATAATAATTGGCACATTTCTGCACCATGACATAAACATTGATTAATGAAGACTTGTTTCTTTTCTTTGGAATTTGACAAAAGTTAGTTTAGATTTCGAGACTCTTATCTGACTTATCTTAACATGGAGTTATATTAAAGATGAAATGAAAGACGTACTAATCTTTTACTCTTCAGAGTTGGGTGAAAACTTCAATTAACACAAAGTCCACGTGTGTTTTGTATTTAACATTTGAATGTTTAATCAGAAAAATGCCTTGCTATGTTATTTCTTTTCTATGATCTCAGTGTAGTATAATAGCTAGCATTACTGACCCAATAAATGTGCTGTCAGTGAAAAAGACAACACATTAGTGAAACTTGACTAGTTTTTTATGTGGCCATTGGTTTATGTGTCCAATGTAACATAACCGTAAGCCCCCAGGACCTGTGCATGGTGCCTCTACTGAGAAACAGACAGCCCATTTGTCTGCCGGCAGGTACACCAATCTCCACTGTTAGAGCGGACCGTACCATTCTCCAGACTGAACCAGACAGTTTGTGCTCCTGTTGGTAAAAAGACTAGTGGTGAATATGGTGCAACATGTCCTCAGAGAAATGAACAAAATGTGACATGCTCAATGTTTGGTAGTGTATGACGCCAAGCTGAAAACACGAGTGAAGCACGAGTTTCTTGTTCGCTCAATCAAACACGGTAGCAGTGGGGAATTATGAAGATGATCACATTATTCTTCAGACCTACCTGTGCCTCCATCAAATATGCCCCATAACATGTATTCATTTCTGCCTCTGTATTTAGTACACATTTCTCCCAAAGGCTCTGTATAAAGTAAATGTAAAATCGAACAAAGCATCATTGGATTTTCATTATGGCATTTCTATGGCTGGAATATAACGCTGAGTAGCCACATCTCCCTCCAAATGTGCTATCCCTTCAACATCTCTGACTGCGAGGCCTTCCTCCTTTTGTTGCTCACTTGCACTTGTGTGATTTTGAATTTCAACCAGCCACGTCAGCTAAGAAACACCAGAGGATATGTGTACAGCATCTTAACCTGTCATTGTCCCCCAGGTAATGCAATCAGAGGGGGGATGGGTGATTGGCCTAATTGGGGTCCATGTAATTAAAGATCAAAATTTTTAACTCAGACGTGGTATCTCAGACACCACTGGTCCAATTTTGACAAAACTTGGGGATGATGCATATTATGATCAAACCTCTGATGCTGGTTATCATCCAATGTTTCCAGACTGAAACCATCCCGATTGTGGGATTTTGGTGTGATCAATAAAAAAAAAGTCAGAATTTGAGGCTGAAATGTTTGGATGACTAGAATATGAAACGTAGCCTGGGTAGTCTAATTTGAGTTGAAGGGCATCTATAGTTGCACAGCTACAAAAAGGAAATTTAAACTGAATGTTTATGTACCCTCAACTTTTGTTAGGCTTAGGCTATAAAGGAATGAGATAGAATTCACAATCATAGCAATGTTTAATCTAGATTTTGATTCACTAATATCGAAATGGAATTATGAGACGGACACATTAAAAGCTTCCCCTCCCAGTAAACAGTATAGATAGATTAGTCGTAATTTACTGTCAAAGTCTAAAAAGAGACAACTTGGTCCTTTGAGGGAAGCCGTTGTCGAAAGTTTTCACTCTGCGCCAAGTTTCTGAGCAGGGGCATGTCATTTTCATTTTGTTTGGCATTTTTGAGATGTCTGAGGGAGTTGGTGCACACTTTAAGAGATGCTGACATGTTATTGTCTGAGTGCCTTTTGGTCTTCATCTCTAATAGAGAATGGCTTGCCTTTTGTATTTATAATGCATGCTCTCTTTGAGGTTGTTACAGGTGCCACTGTGAGACTCCTTATCAGTCTTTCCTTGTTGATGTTCACACCAACATAATTGTTTTGCCTTTGCTAACAATACATTCTGAGGAGTAGATGTAGCATATTATGAATTCTCTCAACAGTGCGGCCTCAACCTACCTCACCCGGTTTCTAATTAATCAGCTGTGTTTATGCTAGCCATTATCACCTTGACAGCTCGTTACCTTCGTCCCAGGAAAGGGTTCTTTCATGGCAAATTACTAGGCTGGATGTGTGACACCTCTCTGACTCGCCTGTGGTGTCCCGTGCTGGGGACAAAAGCCCAGATGACTCTAACTGAGCTGTGTCTTGAAGATATGAGACATTCAAATGAGATGCTGACGGAGAGGGACTGTGTGATGCCGGATGTCTAATGTTAATGTTCTCATTTCAATATAAAAGAATCTTTGCCATTTTTTTGCGGATCAAAAGTGAGTATAAGAGATGTGAATCTGAGTTCTTCAGGCATGACTGACAAGACAATGGGAAAGTTTTACAATGTTGCAGTCTTTGTCAAACTGACATTCTGCCTGCACTCAAAGAGAAAGGAATATGGGTTAAATGCAGGACAGATAATGGAATAGAAAATAAATATCGTAACCCAATAAATTGATTTCTATATCACTGATCAACCCGAGTCACTTATATAGGACACTTGATTCACTTAATATAGCACTCTACTCTGTGTCTTCAGCGCCTTTACCTTACTGTCTTTTAGCAGAAATGTGCTGATTTCTACCTGTAGCAGCAACGGTCCAAGAGCAATAGGCATGTGATTGGTTGCTGACTGACAATGTTGCCCAAAAGTTGTCCAAACTCTATATCAAAGACATCCATGTAAATATATCAGCTTATCAAAACCATTGACCCGTGAATTTCCGAAGCTAATATTTTTCAAGCATTAAATATAGACATTAGAAAATCCTAGGGAATGAGTAGAACATGAAAACCTGTACACACAGAAAGGTGTTTTGATTTATCCATATTGTTTTTGCTGAAACCCGTACTCTCACTGTTGATTGCTCTACGCAATTCATGAAAAGAAATGAAAATACAGCATGAGTTAACCGATACCAACCATAGTTGTGGTGCCATTGTTACTCTACATGCTGACAATCACTGAAACACCAGGGCACAAGAAGAGTGTTCTCTCTGGTAATCAGTTAACATGCAGCCTAAGTCTACTCCATTTTCACAATATTACTTAAAATATTGAAACTTTTCCACCTGTCCTGAGAAAGCAATTACTGCGTATTCAGACAAATAGGCCAATTCAGGAGGGGTTCATGATTTCCTTGAACCCAACAGAATGTCCTTCAATGAGTGGGAGATAATAATTCATGCTCAGGGGCTCTAGGTATGCCATAGGTCTTATCTACTCCTCCTCATTCACCATCATTGCTCAATATACTGTATAGTCAAAGGCAAATTGAGGATGTATAATTTAATAAGAAATGTGCTAAAGAATTAATATATTCAAGTTAATTATGCCACAGTGTGAGAGAACTGTTGTACATCGGATTACCAAAATGATTTTTACTTTTGACCTTGGTCTCTGCGGATCAGCTTCATTATGAGGTTTTAGTTATAGCTTAACATTTTAAAACAATTGGCAAGGAGCGGCCTCTTCATTTATTATTCAAACATTGATGTCTTTTGTTTAAATAAAATATGTCTGAAAGGTGGGAATATATGAATCTTTTCAACCGAATGATTAGATGGTAAATTTATTTATTCATTTTTATGTTAGATTTCAGTATTCTTAAGACAGCCGCTCCACAGAGAGAAAGCTGAGGTAGAGATGGAAGGGAATTGGCTGGTGTAAAATGTTGACAGGAGAACTAACTCTGTCTGAAGGTGGTAATGAGAGATTCTCCTTCTTACAGCCTTCATGGTGCCTATATGCAAGACCCCTGCAGTTCCTATACCTGCTCTCAGTTGAACAACTTGTTCAGCGGAAAATGAGTGGCCTCATTGTGTATCCCATAAACTTTGACAGCTGGGAGACACCTAAGGCTCATCCTGAAGCAACTACCTTAGTTACTAGTAGCAGAGCTACTGGAGAATTGGCTTTTTGCTAACTTTCATTAAGTGCAACTATATTGTTTTTGATACCACGTGCCTTTGTTGTTCTGATGTATGTTAACATGGAGAGTACAGCACTGGGAAAAGCATCTACTCATCTCTAGACCATTGGATAATGGAATGCTAATAATGATGATTTAAGGTTTCAAGAAAGTCAAGCTTGAATGTGTTGCCTCAAAGGATCACAATGATAGTCACTGTGATCCTGTAAATTGCATGAACTTTTTTACCATGTGGGCTAGGTGCTTTGTGTCTAACAGCCTCATCTCATTAGATTTTCCAATTATTATTTCTTTTCACTTTGTTACTACTGGGCAAAGCTACACACCCCTGATATAGTAAAAATAATTAGCTACTCCCAATAATGCAGGGCTGTGTTTGGAACAGAGTGAGGTCACGGGGTTCTATTCTGGAGATCCTGACATTCTGAAGTACCTGAAGAATACCTGAAGCAATCTATGAACCTAATTAACTTCCCATGGTCCTGTCCATCCTTTTCTTCCCTTTCTGTGAAAACAATGCTGGTTTCACGGGAATCTATTACATGTGTACAATTCTATGTGCATTTTATGTACAATATCAATAATATACAATATCTTCTGAAATAATTGGAAATTGAAACAACTTTTCGTCTTCACACATCTATCGATTTACAGCAGCACATGATCAAACAGTAAAAAAAAAGAATAAAATTTAAAAAATCTTTTTTGGTTTCAAAATTGAAAAGTGGCCATGGTCATTATTATCGGCACCCTTTAGAACAATTCAAATTAATTTTGTAAGAGGAAATAGATTCTCATTTTCAGTGTAATTTAACTCACCTGGTGCCCACATGGTATAAATGAACCAATTATCCATTTTAAAGTGATAAAACAGTCTGTTCTGCTTCCCTGGTCATCTGTGAAAATGGTGAATAGAAAAAGATCTGAGATCTGAGGATGTCAGAAAAACTGTTATTAAGACATTTGCTGCTCACGGAATTGTTAAGAATCTCCCAGGATGTGGTGGTAAGAGGAAAATTGATCTTAGATGTCGTCAAAAAAAACACCTGACATGACATCCAAAGATCTCAAGATTGACCTGGAGAGGTCTGGGTTAATGGTTTCACCCGTACCATACGCCAGACTCTGAACCAAGAAGGGCTTTACGGTCAGAGGCCAGGGAAGACCCCACTGCTGAAAGAGAAACACAAGAAGGCCTGATTGATCTTTGGCAAGACCCACCTGGACAAACCTAAATCCTTCTGGGAAAATGTTCTGTGGACCGATGAAACCAAATTAGAGCTCTTTGGCAATACAGATCAGCGCTTAGTTTACAGACGATGAAATTAAGAAAGAAAAAGGAAAAGAAAAAGAAAAAGGACACCCTACCTACAGTCAAATACAATGGAGGTCCCATAATGGTGTGGGGCTGCTTTGCTACCTCGGGTACTGGACAGCTTGAACATATTAAGGGCATCATGAAATCAGAAGATTACCAAGGCATTTTGGAGTGAAATGTGCTACCCAACTGGTGTCAGAAAACTGGGTGCCAATCGAAGGCCATGAGTCCTCCAGCAGGACAATGACCCAAAACACACATCCAAAAGCACCCAGGAATGGTTCAAGAGAAAACATTGGACTGTTCTGGAGTGGCCAGCGATGCGTCCTGATCTCAATCCCATTGACAGCCCATGGCGAGACCTGAAATGTGCATTTGGTCAAAGGAATCCTTCAAACATTTTCGAACTCGAGTTTGCAGTTGAAGAGTGGGAGAAACTGCCAGCAGAAAGGAGCAGGAAGCTTATTGATTGTTACAAGAAACGTTTGGAAGCATCATCATTATTAAAGGCTGTCATAAGCCTTAAAATATTTTTTTAAATATTTTTTTTCTACAGAAGACTGAAAATTGTTTCAATTTCAAATTATTTCATAAGATATTGTACATTCTCTGCATAACATGCGAGGGTGCCAATAATCTTGGCCTGAACTGTAGAGACTTGAAGAATGAGGGGAAGGTGGTGGGAAGCACCCATTTATTCCATCAAGTAATCAATGTTTGAATTCATTTGAATGCACTCACTCATGCCCCTAATGTTGCTAGCTCACGGGTGTGAGCATCAGTTATGCAGTAGTGTTATATAGCTATGGTTCGGACCCATTTCATCAAATATTTATGGGATAAAAAAGTACGTCAAAATCAGAGTGAAGAGAATTACATTTAAGTTTCTGATGTGTTGGGAGCCCTAGACTCGTATTGTTTCCAATACTGAGATCAAATCTGGAGTTCTTTTGTCCAGGTTTCTTTGTTTTTTGGGTTTAGAGGGTGCTGGGGGTAGCAACATGTCATAAAACATACTTTTTTGATCCTGTTTTTGCTTATCTACTTAGATGAACTCATCAAACTCTTGCTTTCATGCGATAAAGGGCCCTTGTCTGAATGGACATAGAGTACAAAAGCAAGTGATGCAAAAAGGTGAAATAGGGGTATATCTCTCCAGCTCAATTGAGCCTGCCTCGTCTCCTCACTCTTCATCAGTCTTGCCTGCCTCGCCTCTGTCTGCCAGTGTGTTTGCCTTTTAGATGTGATGTGAGCGTAGTATTCTCTCAGAATCAGGCAGTTACTTTGTGAACAGCCTCTGCTTGCAGACTGATGGTATTTCACTGCTGCATCCCCCAAGTTACATTAAATTTGCAACTGGCCCTCTTTAAGTCGTTTTCATGAGATGTATGTTTTAAAGAGTGTCAATTCTTAAAGATGCCCTTGGCTTTTATCAGTCGTTTTTAAGAAAGCCTTCAGTAAAGAGTGATGCGAGATCTCAATGTGGTGGTGGCCCATTTTGCTGGCATAAACTGCATATAAAATCTTAAAGTTAGATCTTAAAGGCTGATACGATCTGACTTAAAACCGTCTCAATGAAGCTGAAACTTTAATATTAATGAATTTAACTTAACATCCTTTTAACAATGATTCAATGTTTGCTCTTTTCAGTTTAAAGCACTTTCTGGTTCTTGAGCTATATCTATGCATCCTTTTTACCCAGAGTTCATAGATTCCGACTGCAATTACACTTTTAAAGCCATGACTTTTTCTGAAAACACCTCTTGTATGGCACTGAAAAATTCAGCAGTGCCTTTTACTTTGAAAATATATACAACCAAACAACAAGCAAACCATGTTTGTTTTTGAGGATCTCCAAATTCCAACTGTTCCCCTGACCTGTATCCCTTGTAGGGTGCCAGGGTAAAGTGAGGGCACAATTACTTCTTATTAAGGCTCTGATTCCTGATATGCCTCTACCAGGAGGGGCAAGCCATCAATTTCAGACATGTTAAACCTCTTGTAGCAGGAGATGGGGGGGAGCCCAGCAAATGTGAGTTTGTGTCTGCGGCTGATATGATAGTGGAGTCAGTGATAGTGTCCTGCTGAGTTCCCTCACAGATCAGAGATCACAGATCCACAGTGCTCACTCCAGAGACTCTGGCCTTCTACAATATTTACCCACTACATGGGCTCTTCGAGCTGTCATTCACACACATGTACACAGACAGACAGACAGACAGACAGACAGACAGACAGACGACACACACACACACACAGGGCACGGAATGAGTTTTAAATTGCATATCAGCCTGCTTAATGAGCAGCAACAAGCCAGGTGTTGACTTTCCTACAATAATGAGTTATTGGGTGTTCACTGACTGCCGTGAATTAGTCATGTCTCGACAGGCATTAGGGCCAAGGTCTTTCTTGAACTTGATTGTTTATGGCTCTGCCCTTGTTATACAGAAAATGAGTACAGTGACGTGAGCAATCATTCTTATTTGAAAGCAGGAAGAACTGGACAATTCACATAGGTGGTTGTGTTGTGCTGTGTACCGATACAGGGATTATTATTTAAAGTGGAGATGTGGTCCTCTGAGACTGCGAGCCCATGTGTGTGTGTGTATTTCAGGTGGGGTCAGGTAGAAGTGGCCCGGGGATGTTATAAGACATTCCATCATGGACCTGTCCAGGTCATTTTGGATGGGGAGGGATGAGAACACGGCCACCTCATCACCCGTAAGCCTGCCGCCATCCCCCCGGAGGATTGCCACGTTACTCCACGCGCAACACTCTAATGTGAAAGAACATTGCACTTATCCACACTAGATTCTATCAAATGTTCTGTGATAGCTGTGACCCTAAAATTGTGAGTACATGGCATAGAAAATTTCATTTTTCAGATCCCTCTTTTTAATTGAATTTTTTTTTTTGTTTCATGGGGAAAGAGGCTCTGATGCAGCCTGAGGTTGGAAGATACAGATACAGTACTGTAAGGTCTGATAGTGGATTTGCATTATTGTTCATGTTTCATCAACTTGCGAATGTTGCATGTGTGTTGTTTATTCACGCAGCATAAAACAATATTGATCTCCTTTCACTCCATCATGGTTAATATGAATTTTCTACATAGGCTTGACCTGTACTTGACTTGCCACATTGATCCACATATAGTCTATACTGACCAGAGGACAGAGGGGCCAAGATCATCAATACACCAGATGGTCCCAACAGCTGATTATCCCTAAACTCTCATATAGACTAACTCATTAGCAGACTAAAAAACAGTCACCAATCGACCTCAGCTGTCCCCCACACATACAATCCACAATAGGTTTTCCTTCCTGAGATTTGCATCACTTCAAATGTCCCCTACAAAGACAACCAGAAGAGACTGGTTTAGAGGTAACACTATAAAACCGCATAGAATATAGGCAAGAAAAATTCACTGATCGCAACACATGGTATGCATGGAATCAGGATATTCTATATGGCAAAGTTATTTGTAGTATGAATAAAAATAGTTGTCCTATTCACAATATCTATTATCATTGCTTTGAGATGCGGTGAGGAGGCTTGAGTTTTAGATCATCGTGTAAAATGTTTCAGGGCCAGAGTCATAAACATAGTTTTCCTCTGATCAGAGTGCAAGAGTAGTATTTTAAAAAGCTTGGCGACTCAAGGTACTCAAGCACTCAAGGCAAGAAGGCAAAGTGCTATGAGAGGGGCTTCTGGAAAATAGCCTTTAAAACATACCAAGCTAATTGCTGACACCGGTTGCAATGTTGTGTATGAGACATCACAGACATAATAAATGTGAGAGCGTGGCGGGATCCAGTGTCAAGAGCATGTAATGTGGTGGAAGCAGCATACACATAAACTAGTGACGCCATACTCATTCACAGATATGAAAGAAGCCCAACCGAGTTTCTTACTACCAAAAGAGAAACCGAGTTTAGCCTGTACAAAATTCCAATTTTCATATCTAGCCAAAGAGCAAGAGCTTTGCTCAAGGACACGTTCAATCGATGGACTGTGGAAATATTAAAACAATAAAAAAATTCCTTTCATTTATATCATATGAGTTATCTTTATCTATTAGCACTTGCTCATTTTCAGATCTGGAACCTATACCAGTATATGGTGGCTGATTTAAGGTTCAGGGATCTGATTGCCTCGGGCAAGTTATTCTAAGAGCCCCCTGATGTCAGTGGGACTGCCTGGCAGAATAAAAGGCAAGGCAATAAACTGGGGGAAAAAGTAGCACACACTCATTGAAATGGGGGCCTCCCTGAGGCGATGGCCCAACTGGCCCATGGTTAAATCCTCCACTGAAAGTGTAATAATCACACCAGAGCCCCATGGAGGGAAGGAAAGAGAAAGAGAGAGTGGGGGAAGTCACAGAGGTACCAAAACAAAAGCCACCTCTCTCCGTCCTGTTCTCTTTGTCTCTTTATCTGAAGGAAAAAAAGATAGAAAAAACTTGACACTAAGAAAGGGAATTATAGGGGCTGTGATGAAGACTGATGGGAAAGTGGAACAAGATCTGAAACAGATCACAAGGGTTTATTGTAGCTGTGATAGTAATTCTGATGCGTTTGTAGATATAAGTATTAGACTTGTAGTCTAATCCTGTCCATAGGCTGTCATTGCCTCACCCTGGTTGCAGATAAATGGATAAAGGCACTTTGAGAACCCAACACAAAAGGCTTAGCTGCTGCGAGAGCACTAAATGCACATTCATGTCCAAGCGCTGCTTATCACTGGTGGTGTTGTCAGTGGTTACATAGGCTTAGTCTTGTTTTTGGCTATGGTAATTTTATTTTTCTATCTCTCCAAAATTGATAGTTTACATAATAAGCAGGACTGGAGCTCTCCCCTATCACATCCCTTTTGAATGCCTCTCAGTGCTTTCCCCTTTAAGAGTGCCCAGCAGGATCTCTTACTATAAATCACATTTAGTACCTCTGGCATGTTGAAAGAAGTGATATAGCTGGCGGTGTTCTAATTGCCTTACCCTGGATGCCTTGTGGTTGTGCTCCTGTCTTATTTTTTAAACACTTGTCCAAGCTGAGTATTTTTCTTTGTATTTTGGATCTGGCGTTGTGCGGAGAATTGTGCAAATGAGGAACATGCAGAACAACACACAATGCTGTGTATTGTTTGAAAACCTCGATTAAGAGAATGCTTTGTAACCAGAAACACATCCTGAGCACGATCTCTTTTATTCTTGCTGGTTAATTGTGGGAGGTTGAGTAGGCATGCTCATGCTAATTATAACAGGAAAGGTCAAACTAATTAGCTCTGCCTTTGAACTTGAAGTTCCTGGTGTCTCTACTCAGAGCTGACAGGGTCCAAATTCACCAAGAGTTGCTGTAGTGTATGCAGTAAAAATATGAATTTGATGCACAAAAGAAGTTCATACAACAAAAAGTAAATCTGAAATTTTCAATACAGAACTGGATATCTTGTATGCTCACCAGTGTTCTCTGGTAGGGTGCTCCCTTTACTTTGCACTGAACCCATAATAATTCTGAACACAAGGCTTTTTATTTGCAGGGGGTTTGGTAACTAGACATTAACATGTTCAAATAGGCGTCTTTATCAAGTGCAAAGGGAACACTTTGCGCACCATTAAACCTGCACAATGTTGTAATCGTCTTTGTTTAGATATGTTAAATAAAGCATGTCATTATGCTCCACTGGGCGCTAAGTGGTATTTTAAAGGTCCATAAATTCAATTAGACAATGTTTAATGCTGCCCCTAGACCATGTTAGTGCAGTGACGCACGTGATCCAGGGGAGGGTCGCGTCAGCCATTTTTAAGAATTATTACTGAGGATTTACATTTATATTGTCATTTTAATGGTACACCCTTCTTCAACCGATAGGGGCCTCAGATGCTTCCAGGGCCGCTACTCATGCTCCCTCCCTCAGGACTGCATCCCATTTGTCATTATACATAGCTGGGAAAAATCCCTTCTCAGTCTCTCTGTCATTAGAGCGGTCCCGTTAGCCTGGTGCTAATGCACAGTTTAGCAGCCACCGCAGAATATGCTAAAGAGGTCCTGACAACTCCTGCGGGTCGGCTAAGGGTGGGCCAAGGGTTTCTGTGTGTGTGTGTGTGTGTGTGTGTGTGTGTGTGTGAGCGAGCGTGCACGCATTAGTGTTTGAAGGGGGATAGGAAGGGGTCCCAGTGGTTGTTTGCCTGTTTTCCATCAAGAGCCCTCATCTCCTTTATCCCCTTTGTGGCGGAGGCCCTCCTCGGGCAGTTCCCTCTGAGGGGGATCTAAAAAGAGCAGCTGCTGGGGAATGAGTGCCATTTCCTCCTGCTGTCACCAGCACACTGGCAACCCTTAGTCCTCCTGTCCCCCTCCACCCTCAAAACCCCTATTAATATGCATATGAACTTGTTTCTCTTAGTTCTGAACTCCAATGACAAAGTGGGAAAGCATATGCCTGAAATATTCATGATCGCACACAGTAATTAAGCGGAGGAGAAGGGAACTCTAGGAGGGAGAGTCACTACCCCTCTGCCGGAGTGAAGAAATGGCTATTATGTTTTTCCATAGCCCAAAAAAAAGCATTTTGTCCTCAGCTTTTTCAGTAATTCGTAGAAACATTTTCCTCGTAGTGTGTGTGGTTGTGCAATACAAAGCCATTAACCATATAAGAGTTAATGAGGCTGAAGAGCAGTTTTGTGTACTGAATTAACTCCAGCTAAGCACCCGAGAGAACTGTGACATCATGAGTATTTCCCTTTTATTTTTCTCTGCACCATATCCATCATTAACTATCAATTTCCTGTTCCATCATAAAATAACACTTTCCTGCCTTGGTGCTGAAACTTTGTCAAATGATCCTGTGAAATGATACTGCTGCAAAACAATTATTCCATCCTCACATCTAAAAACTTTTGTAATGGGTGACAGTGACCCGCTGTATAGTATCACCTTAATAAGCTTTAGAATACTTTCACTCTACGTTGGGGTTAGGGTTGGGAATGATTTAATGAACGCTGGGCATTTTCAGTGATAGCTGATATGTTGGTCCGGTACTGTTGACAATAGTAATTGTAATAGTTCAGTCACTTAAAAAAAAAAAAAAAATTTCCCCTGGGATCCAGATTTTTCAAATATTTTTTCTTGCTTCCCAAATATTATTTTGTGGGGTGATTATGAAGGTTAATCCAACAAATTTGACCCTAATTTTAAACTATTAACCTATGAGGCTAGGGCATTTTCTTCAGCCTTCCTGACATTATAAGAGTTTAAGGAGGTTTGTTCAGCTTTATACGTCTTTTACTATATATAATTTTCGGTTTCTTCAGAATCACTTGGGGGACCATTTTAATGTTGCTGCGACCCACCTTTGGATCCTCCAACCTAGATTTTTAATAATATTGACGTAGAGGACATAAAATATGAATATGAAAATAAAAAGTGTTAAGGAATCAGTTTTGTGTTGCACTGCTGCCTTCCCCTGCTCGGTTGTCATTTTGGTGCAAAATTTCCAGTTATAAATAGGAAATACACTCACTTTATGGTTTGCAAAGACAGAGACTTTGAAGTGAGACAATAAAGGTTCACTAGAGCGTGCTGCAGACCATTCATAGAGATTTAGCCAGAAGAGCCAGAGGACACAGAGGTGGACCCCTCTATTCATCCTCCAGAGAGAGCGAGAGAGAGAGGGAGAGAGAGAGAAGCAACAAGAGAGACGGAGAGAGACAGGGAGGGGGTAGTTAGAGAAGAAGAGAGGGAGGAACAGGGAGAGGGGGCTATGAGATGGTTGCTGAAGCTTGACAGCCAGGTAGATTGTATCTGACATAAAGCCCAGAGATGAAAGAAGAGCGGACAGCTGGCCCACTGCACTCAGCACACTCCATGCGGTTGCACTCACCTCGCCATGACGCTTGTCCTCCCGTTCCTCCCCCCTTCTTCACTCTCCATTCTCCTCCTGTTTATTCTCTCCTGAGGGGTCCACAGAGGTGTCTCCACTACCCTCCACCAGGGGATCTCCTGTTTCTGGACCCTGTCTGGCTGCGGCTGGCCCATCCGAGGAGTAGTGGTTCGGACTGCAGCCTCCCTCTCCTGCTTCCTGCCTCCTCTCTATGCCTCTCTGCTTTCTGCTCTGTGCCTGTCATCTCACAGCCCACTCAGCGCCACACTGGCTTGTTTTGTCAATAACTATTTATTTGTTGCTGGAATGGCAGCAGCCATTACATCTGACCTCCCTGTTTCATCAATTATGGATAGATTATTGGATGTGAACATCTGCAAGAGCTTGCTGTTGGACTCACCTCCTGGCAGGGATTAGATAAAGTATTAAACTGTTGTTTATTGTCAGGCCAAAACTCTACTGGGAAGCCAGAGAATTTCTACAACCCCACAGCAAAAAATAACTGACATCAACAAGGCACCTTAAATAGTTTAGCAGTGCTGCCGAGGCCCCCTCTCGATAAGATATAGCCCATTTATTATTTACACTTATTACTGGTTGTTATAACACTCATGGTAAAGGCTCCTGGCAGATGGGGCTTAGTCATTGTTTGTCACCTTGGTAAATGTGTGAACAGGGGGCCTGACACACACACACACACACACACACACACACACACATACACATACACACATAAACTTTAAAAAGATGAACAGATGGATATACTTTTTCCTCCAAAAGCCACTTCCTACTGGGACATGTCTTTCTGTTCCGAAATGACCACCGCTAAACCACTAATGATCCAGAGGACAAGCTCATGCTCAAGCCAGACACACACACACACACACACACACAGTCTCAGGGGTCAGAGAGATATTTAAAAACAC
>OOFE01032318.1:1774-14149 GCA_900323365.1 Monocentris japonica | reverse complement strand
TGTAACCAGCCAAATGCATTCAGTGGATTTTGTAGTGAACCTTTGGTGGTTTCTGCACACTGTAAGGTCATGATAGCAAAGAGAACGATAATAAACAGTGTGAGACATTTAGGGGCTTCAATACTTTGTGATGCGTTTTACGTTTCAACAGAAGAAGAACTGGGTAGTTGGCATGAGCGGCGATAGCCACCATGGTTTCAGTGAATGTCTAACACAGCGGTCGGTGGTAAATCATGAATGACATCAGGTCTCCACGTGATATTAATATGATATAATATTAGTCCCGTGTGAACAAAGCATTGCAGTTCATCTCTCCCTTGTGTTCGCAGCTGAGGTGTGAAGATTCATAGTTGCCGTAGTTCCTTTTAACAGACTACTGCTCCACACAGCACAGACGTGACTCTTTACCTCCTGACTGTTTGGTGCAAGGCAGCAGACGACACTGGAAAAAAGTAGTTGTAATCCTCGAAAGACCAATTCTAGCAAACACATCTCACATATGAAATCCTCCATGTTGGATTTCCTCACTGCACAGAGCAGAGAGAAACCAGACCACTGCCTGAACCCCCGCTGGCCTGAAGGTGCGTCTCTCCTCTTATTTGTCTGTAAATCTACCGACCGACATCAAAGCTCCTCTGAAGCTCTCTGCCACAGCGACGTATCCACCAGAACAGACACAGAGGATCTGCTGCAGAACAAAGAGACGAAACACGACAGGCTGCAGTCCGCTAGCTATTGACCGCCACCACTTCTCTCAGTGGGAAAAATAAAGTTGAGCATTTTCTCCCTGACGAAATGACAGAGGCTTTAATCAGTTTCCCTCGAGCATCAGTGACGTTTCACCTTTACCCCTTATCCCACTGAGAACAGCAGCAGACAGAATAGTATCCTAAACAAGTCCAGGAGAATCACTATCCACCTTTTCTCTCTCCTCTGCATTTCTGTGGCGGGGACGTATAGCTCTTTCTCAACATGCAAAGAGGATTGTGGGAGTTTTGTGAAAAGCTGAGGTGTGAAGATTCATAATTACCATCCCATATCACAGGAATACAACTTTTACTTCACTTTACTAACAGGATACTGCTCAATAAAGTACAGATGTGAATTGTAGAAGATTATTTTTGACTCTTTACCTCCAGACTGGACCAACCAGGGTGTAAAGAGTGTTAAGACTTAGACTAGTGAGTTTTAGGTGTGAGTCCGATTTCTGCAATTATGAGATGATTTTTACTATTTATTCTTTTACCATAGAATAGAATAGAATAGAATAGAATAGAATAGAATAGAAACTAATTACTAAAACCTGTCTAAAATCTGCCAACCACTCACATCCTTTTTTCCACATCCTTATTTTCTCAGGAGGAAAATTAAAGATGAAAATACAATAGAATAGAATATAACTGAACCGAACAGAGCAGACCAACACCACAGAGCAGACGAGAGGCTCCACAGTCCAGCGACTATCGGCTCTAAAAGCTGCCGACCACACAGAATCGCTGCCTCCATCTTCTCAGCAGGAAAATAAAGTTGAGCGTTTTCCTCCTGACAAAGTGACAGTGGCAGCTTTAATCTATCTGCCGTAGCGTCCAAACGGAGATAACTCCCTGAGGCCATCGATCCGCTAAAGATTTCTGACGCCGTTCATGATTGTCTTTGTCCTGCTCCATCTCCACCGAGACTCTGAAGTGCTGATGAAAAGGTTCGGGTTTTCTCCGATTGCTTATTAAGAACGCTGATTTGCTTTACCGGATTTCTCCCGGACGCTTGTCGTTTCACTTTTTACACCGTGATCTCTTGTTCCTCCGCTGTCTACCGCCGTCCGGCTTCCTCTCTTGCTCGTCTCGCCCTTTCGCTCTCTGCGTCGATGACGAGTTTGGATTTCTCTGATTGCTTATCAAGGACGTTAATGCGTTTCACCATTTTCCACCTCTCTGATCCCTCCTTCGCTTCTTCACTTTCTTTCTCTTACTCTTTCACCCTTTCCCCCCCCTTGCCCTCTTGGCCTCTTCCTGGCTAGCTGGCTGCTGACCTTGTCGTCCATGGGGAATCTTTATTGTCTGCAGCCGTTGACAGGTTGACAGTGTGACAACAGCAGCCTCTAGCAGCCCTAATTGCAGCCCGGCTCTTGCTCTAATTATATCAGCCTTCACTGAGAAAAATGGAAATGAGAAATCTCAGTCCGCAGTCATTCATTACCAGGCTGCTACCTGCCATGATGGGCTTCACAAGGCCGCCTTATTCTGCTCATATTTACATCTATATACACGTTTTAGGCATTTAGCTGAAGCTCTTATCCGCAGCGACCTGAGGATAAGCTTAAATTCCTCGATCACCAATATTACAGGAAACCAACAGTAAGAAGAGCAAAGGTCAGAGGTCACAGCAGATGTAACAAATAGTCTTGAGCGCTTATAGTGATCATGCATAACAGAGAAGTGCTATGTATAGAAATAAAAGCCAAGGAACAAAGGCAGAAAGGTTTTTTCTTAATTTGTCATAATGGAAGTAAAATCATTTGAACCAGACGATGCACTGTAAGTGTGGCTGTTGAGCATTTGCTGCACTTCTCTGTGAGCTTTACTCATTCATCCATTTATTCACTTTGCTTATTTTGTGGCTTTGTTCGTCTTATTGAAACAACGATGAACACTGATCATTATTATTGATAATTATTAGTATTTCTCAACCAATTGAAGCCAACAGGGTCAGCAAAAGCCATTCAACATTAAAAGAAATCTATGATGCCTTTGACCCTTTCAGTTGCTCAATGGATTACTGAGCTTTATGTAGCGTAGTACTCTGTTAATGTGGTAGCAATGCCTGCATCATTACTACGGTGGTGGCCACCCTCCATGCTGCTGTTGCTATTGATTCAACAAGGTTCAACATGGAGGCCAAAAGGACCCAGAATCAAAACCTAATACCGTTGCAATACTTGATCTTTGATTACGTTCAGTGTTTGGAAGCTAAACTTGCTGTCAACATTGTACGGGAGGGAGGCAGTTTGACTTACTTAATTCACATGTATCAGTAATACTACAACATGTTTATGGGTTCGAACCAGTGTGCAGGGCTACACCCACTACCAACAGGGACTGTGTTTGGAGGCTAAACATGTATCAGTAACAGTGTGTGACCTTGAAGGCATTCGGTTTTGGGGCATAGACAGACATACAGTATGTACAGTACTTAAAAGCTAAACACACCTCAATAAAAAAGAATATGAAGGCAAAAGTGTGAAAGTGACACGCACACACATGAAAATGCAAAGCAGTTGAAAATTAAACTCATCGTGTGCAGGAAGAAGGGAAACTCATAGTTATTTAACAGTGCGTATAGGGACTAACATCATCAGCATATTGTAGTAGGTCAGGGAGGCAGGCGTCAGCAGCACCTACATACTGGACACTTTCAAAGCTAAACATGGAGGGAAGCAGGTCGTGGTCCTCATAGTTACTTATCATGTATCACACTGCTTATAGGTGACTTGTATAGGAGAGCAGAAGTACAGCTACTACCTGGACAGTGTTTGGAAGCTAAACTCTAAATTGTGTGATGGCGACAGGTGGATTACTGATCATGTGTTAGTAACATTGTGAACAAAAGTGAGAAGTGTTTCACAGTTAAACTCGTTGCTGCATTACATTGTTTGGAAGCTAAACGTGTGATGATTGAGGAGAGTTATTGAACACATCACTATGAATGATCAGGGGATTGTTCACCAGTGGGGGTTCAGCTACTACATATCTTGAGTGTCTAGAGGCTGAAGTCGTTCACGTGGTGTGGGTTGGGTGGAGGCGGCCGGTATTCGGGGGTACTCACTGTTACTTACTTGAAAGGCTTCTCTCCGGTGTGCGTCCGGATGTGGTTATTGAGTGTGGTGGCGCCGGCAAACGCCCGGCCGCAGTAGCCACATTTAAAGGGCCGGTCGCTGGAGTGGGTCACCACATGGTTCCTCAGCTCCGATGGCTGGGAGAAGGACTGGGAGCAATGGCCGCACTGGTATGGTCTGGGAGGTAGAGGACAGACAGGAAGACAGATAGACACACACACACACACACACACACATTCATACATGAACATGCAGACACAAAGGCGTGCAGACACACAGACAACAGACATACATGTATGTAAAGACACAGACACAAACAGAATGCACACAAGCAGATACACACAGAGACATGCACACACACAGACACACACAAAGATACAGACACAGAAAAGAAAGAGATAGTAAGAGAGGGGGATGAGGCAAGTACCCACATAGTAAGGTCTGTAAACACAGATAGCCTACACACACACACACACACACACACGCACACACACATACACAGTGGGGCAGGGGGAGTCGGACACTGCTCTGGTAACCATGGCAGCATGACCCTCATCAACAATGCAGGCCTAGATCATGACTGGACCATCTATCACTGTTTGTATGTGTGTTTGTGTGTGTCTGTGTGTGTGTGTGTGTGTGTGCGTGCGATAGAGCAAGAGAAAGAGCAGTTACAGAGAGAGTGAGATAGGGACAGAAACATACAGCGAGAGAAGAAGAGTTAGATATAAAGAGAATGTGTGTGTGTGTGTGTCTGTTTCTGAGGTCCCAGTAGGAGTAACCCAGACTGAAACAAACAGCAAACAATAGGTGTGTAGCTGCTACCGGAGTGTCTGGTCCCACCTGGGCCTGCCGTCCCAAAACGCCTCAGCACCAAGATCATGCTCTTATTTTGAAGTTAAATATTGTTAGCAGGGTTATTCTGGGCTGCCTGGGCGGCTTCGGATGGCCTTTTCCATTTAAGTCATTTAGCTGACTGTCGTAGTTGCTCATATTGTTTTTACATGAGATCACAACTTGATTATCTGGTTATCTTGAGATATCTTCGTTTTGTCGTGATCATAATTTAACAAAAAATGTTTTTCTTGAGATCACAGTAAAATCTGATGCGCTGATCAATCGTGATCTTGTGACGTTGTCAATTTCACTTCAGTGTGTCTCCACTTTGGCTGCTATCAGGTTTACTTGGCTTGACTCTCATGAAGGCAACAATAACAGCACAAAATCAAAAACCATCAGTTTGTTTCCTCGAGATAACGAGATAATTAAATTGTGATTTTGAGATAACAGGATTAAAAAAATAAGAGCAAACGTGGCAGACTGAGTTTTGTTATGCTAGGCTTTAAAAGTCTCCTTCTACCCATAATCCCTTGTGTTTTGGGGTGGTTTCCTGTACTTGGTTGGATTAAGTTCTCACTCCTAACGAACCACCACAGTTCTCTTGTTCGACTGAGACGTTTTCAGGCGTTTACTAAAGTTTAATAAACCGATCAGAACATGCCGGCTGTGAACGCACCCTGAGCGCAACATGCATTGTGCTTTAGTGTGGATCTCCTTCCCCAGGTAATAAGCAGACGTGAACCACTGCCATGTTTGATGTATTGTGTATTGATGAGCAGCAGCAGAGAGACACGCTGAGCTCTGAGGTGATTAGCCTGCTGTCTGTCCGCTATCTGACGGCTCAATCACCGATCGCAGTATTAAACCTGCATCTGCCTAGTGGCGCTAGACAGGGAGACACTGTTGGCGTTGTAGCGGTTAGCATTAGCATTGGTAGCATCGTCAGAATCACTACTATCATCAGTATTATTATTACCAACAGCATTATTAACTGCCATCATCGTCGTTGCTGTCATCATAATCATCATCATGCCATTATCCTCATCATCTTCATCTTCATCTTCATCATCATCATCATCATCATCATCTTCATCTTCATCTTCATGTTTGCCAGTTGAACGTGTTTGAAGACAACAGGATAAACATTAATGATCTTCATGTAGCTTTAATGTATGTTAGTCTGTTACTGGTCTGTTGTCCTGCACCGTGTGTGTCAGTAGCTCCTGTACTACTATGTTAGTCTGTTACTGGTCTGTTGTCCTGCACCGTGTGTGTCAGTAGCTCCTGTACTATTATGTTAGTTGTTAAAACGTCACCAAGACAAATTCCTGCAGATTCCTTGTACTTGGAAAATAAAGCGGTTCTTATTCTGAAACTAATAAGACAAAACTGTGACACCGGTATATTACAAATAGGTAAACACCATAGAAGCAGAATGAAACAAATAGACCAACATCTTCACCGCACCAATAAATCACAAACGCCTACTGTACCCTGTGAGGAAGTAAGGGGCAAAAAAAAAACAGGAAAGTAATAAGAGTAAAATAGTGTAATATAAAATCGAAAAATTCTCACTTGCAGTTTTCCACATAAAAGGCGGCTCGCCGTGGGGGTCTGTTCATTTATCAGCCGTGCGGTCTATAAGTTCACGCCTCAGTGGGCCGCACCACTATTTATTAGGTGGGTTTTCTATGAAGAGCTGCATTGATTGTGAATAGTTTAAGTTGATGAATGTGTGGATTTTATTTATTAAGGCGGCAGGCTGGGAGATTAATGCCCAGTTATTGTTTATTACAGTGGAGAGAGGACAAGGGGGGGGGGTATAAACACCTCCATCACACACACACACACACACACACACACAGGTATGCATGTGTGCATAGGCAGCTGAAGCATTTGCACACAGAAGCACGTTTTTATGCACAAATGTGAAAATGCATGTAAACGTTTACACTCTAATACGCACACACACACACACACTCACCTCCCCCACACACACACACACACACACACTCAATCTGCACAGGTCTTTCCTCACCCACACAAAATGCAGGTATATGAGAAGCTACAAGCCTTGCATGTAATCGAATATGATTCTTTGTGATTTCAGCTTCACAAGACGCCTGTCACTCTCTTATTCAACGTCCACCTGGGTCTTTTACAGGGTCCTGCTATCTGGCTAGCATCACTACTAGTCTCTCTTTATGCCTGTTAGCATCACCAAGCCATTCATTCTGACCGTGTTACAGTCTGCTGACAGCAGAGACAGCCAAGTATGTTAGAGTCAACACAGCTAACACCACGACAGGCTAACAAAAACAGAAAAAAAGATGCTTTGATTTGGTTCACAGGCGATCTAAATATACTTGGGTGATGACAGCGTACCCCGCCTCGCCTCGCCGGGTGAGCTATAAAATTCAGTCATTTTCGACACATCTGTGAAATTTAGTTTAGGACAATAAATCTTGTCACCTTTCAACACAACATGTGGTAACGCCAACAAAGTTTGTGTCAACGTGTTGCTGTGTCTGCACCTTCAACATATGTGGAGCTGAAAGGAAGAAAATGTGTGTGTGAGTCCCAAACCACCCAATTAACTAGTGGTAGTCATTTCACCAGAGAGGTCGGAGGTCAGGGAGGGGTTCAGTGCCTTGCTGGAGGACACTTTCATACGAAAAGACACAAGTAAACATGTCGTCCTTGAATGCAGCATCCTCGGGTCGATCAGCAGGGTTGTAATTTCATAATGAATTACAAACTTGATCCATTATAGAAGTTTGTGAAGAACCTTTTTGCCACAGTCACTTGGCCATCAAATTCAAGGACTTTCAAGGTCTTGCTTGGTGAAATTCAAGGACTCAATTGGCATGTTTTGGCAAAATAGGCAAGTTAGACATCACTGATGCTTTACTCCTGATCCTGGTGAAATCCTTCGTTTTCAAACTAAATATCACTTTTCCCCAGGACGGAGAGAGCTGAGCCATATTGATGAATGTGGCTGCTATAGTTTAATTTAAAAAAATCAAGCTCTTTCAAGGCAACCCTTTCATTTCCAAGGACCTGTTTTAGAAGATCCACAAACCTAAACTTTTAAATGTCGCCTCATTTAAGCCATAAACCAATTGGACGTCTTTTAAATGGATGATCAACGTGAAAATGCTCAGAGGGCAGGTGAGCTACAGCGATCATTTGGGTTTCTATGACTATACTGTATGTGTGTTAGCAGCCTAGCGTCCAGTGTGCAGGGGGACGCAAAGAGACGAGTGATTGACCAGTGTGGAGTCAGTCCCAGTCTAATCCATACGGTGCTATCAGCGCTTGAGGACGACTCATATGAAGACATCCCCCCGGGACCAGCAGCTATAAATCACTGCTCTCGCCTCGTCAATACACAATCAATGGCTCTCTGAACACACACACACTTGGACGCACACGCACATATATATATCAACGCTGCCTGGTGAAAACTCGTATCTCCTAAATGTCAACTTTTCAGGAGCTAAGAAGAGCAGCATTGTTTTCAGATGGTTTTGAAAGGTGGTAGAGGAGGAGAACGGGATCCTTCCACCAGTTAACATGAACATCACCGAGTTATTGGAGTTACGAGGTTTATGACAGCAGCGCTTTACACATATGAACACATCCAGGCACGCAAGCACATTCATACCAACAAACCAATGTTATGTCTCTCACCCTCCATCTCTCTCTCTCTATATATATATATATTGATCAACCTATTAAAGCAGAGAGCTCAGATAATCATCAAATGAGCCTGAAACAAAAACCAAGCAAGCAGCCAATACCATGTCATCACGGCGGGGCAGTTTTTGCACTAGGGATGATGGGGAGTGTAGTTTACGAGGAAATCATGGACATATTAAGATGATGAACTAGACTAGAGGCTGATAATGGAGATGCGGACTCTGGAGTCGTTAAGAGTCCGCAAACTTTTTCATCCCCCGGTTACACCAGACACTACCAGGTAGTAGAAAAGAAGCTCCAGATGATGGTTGGTTACATGACTAAGGGCACGTTCACACCCAGCATGCTCTGATTGGTTTATTTGAACAAACCAAATACAAGGAAACAACCCTAAAACGCAAGGGATTATGGGTAGAAGGAGACTTGGAAAGCCTAGCATAACGTCAGTCAATCTGGACTGATGCTCATATCCACACGTTTCTTCACATGTTCTTAACTGGTATGAACACCAGAGAAGAGCAGACAAGTCCATCATGGCAGATCAAGTTACAGACTGGAACCAGGTTGGATTGCTTTATGGCACAAAACAGGAAGAGGGCGCTGTTCTTCCAGCGCTAACGGAGCTAAAGCTAAAGAGTTTCTGGCAACGGCAGATGGAGGAAGATGGAAGATGGAGGAAGATGGAGAAATCACTTCCAACATGTTGATCCTCTTCAGGAAAGACAAAGACGCCAGGGAGGGGGAGGGAGACAGGAAGCACCGGGGGTTTATGGGAAATGTAGTCTTGATTTGGAGAAACACTAGTACTAACTTTACCACTGGTGTGAGATAGAGGCTACCAATCGTCCCCACCATGGTCTCATTGGTTTACAGCAAGTATACCAAGGCAGGACTAGTAATAAGAGTGTAGTCCAGTGCACACCACAGTCCTAGAGGAGGTTTAGGTTTGATGTAGCTCTACATGGACTTGATCAGGTCAGGGAAGGTATCAATGCTGTTGATTACCTATAGTCCTCTCACCGCAGACCTCCCGGAGAGCCGACGGCCTTATCAATAGAGAAGCACTAAGCTAAAATCCTTTAACAATCCCTTCGAAAGGTCGGTAGACGACATGATTAAGATTGTCTTCATTGGAAGTATAAGTTTACCTTGAGTAGAAACTGCTGAACGAATGAAGAGCCGTCTATGTGCTGATCTTAATTTCATCATTCATCCAGTTTTAAGACTTATGTTAGCTACTGCCCTTTTAAAAGCAGCATCATTTCTTAGGTTTTTGTGCGATCAATCATTTTGCAAAAGTAGATGTCAATTTGTTTCTCATTTTGGAACCGAACTCCCCTAATAAATCCCCTTATTTGGGGATTTATTAAGAAACAGCACAGCGCTAAGGCACTACACCACATGGATCTGTGTAAATAGAGCTCAGGAAAATCAAGACTAATTGAAAATTAGATCATTAGAGTTAATCGCTAAAGGCTAATTGGACTCAACTGAAATCCTTTAGCCGTCCCTGAGAAAGATGCCTTCATTCAAAGTACCAGCTTACTTCAATGGCACTGATGAATATTGTGTATAGATATGCAACAGTGAAGCACAAACTAAGATATTACACTCTCTGCTGGGGCAAACAGCTCCCACAAACAAAACCACCGAGAGATAATTCATGTTAATTGGAAGTTAATTGGCCAATCAGAGCATTGTAAATGTTAATTTGTGGGTTAGAAGCTGTGCGGAGTCCCTCAGGGCCTGGACGGACAATACCAACCTCACCCATAAATGTCAGGATATTGTTGGTATCCCGCAGAAACCTTGGTTAGAGTGCCCGTCACGTAACTTAAAGATCGCAGGTTCAGGCCAGTGTGTCTCCGTCATCAGGCATGTATCCTGTCAAAGTGTCCTTGAGCAAGACACTGAAGGTTTCTCCGGATGAGAGCGCCAGATAAACGCCAATAATGCAAAATGTAAAAATGAATACAAACCTCCAGTAAGTGACAATTTCACTTAAAATCATAAAATCTAAAAACCAAAGACAATTCAGAGACTTCCCAACCTCTGTGCTACAACAATTCCATGTTTCGGACAATTCATCCATTGCCTTTGGATTTTGCTCTTATTTTATTTCTGACATGTGTAATACATGTATAATGTTGAACTACATCACTGGGAAAACCTCCCAACCCTGCGGCCAAACCACAACAACAAATGAGAAAATGAACCTTTAATTGAATTCCTCTGAGATGGTTTTGAACATATTTTGTGAAGTTACCAATTTTCTGCACGGTGTTGAAAATGTATTATATTATATTATTATACATTACAATATATTGTAAACACCCTTTCCTCTCACATACAAGCACGATTATCTTCAAATACACATACTTCTTTTATTCATATACAAAATCAAACTTGAAAATGAGGCCTGAACTGTGGACAGTAGAGATGAAAGCACTTTGCAAAATGCCAGTCATTCACTACCACTATTCACTATTCTGCACACTAGTGCCGTAAACACATCAATCATAAAACAGTGACTATTAATTTAGTTTAGTACAGTCGTTTACGATCGGTTGCCTTTGTAATACGTCAGGTCTATAAGTGGAAACACTTATAACGCGCCTTAAACAGTATTCTACATCACGCCGTCAAACTACATCAAAAGCTCTTTCAAGACCTCGTTGACATAAACAAACCTCTCCTCTGATGATGGATTTTGTTGAAATGACACCAAAAATAAAAAACAGAAGAAAATAATTCTGAGTAATTCAGAGTAGAACCAGTCAGCAAAAAAAACCCAAAATGCGACGTAGGTGGAAGGAGGTGTGTGTAGTGTCTTTTTCAGGATGATATAAAGAGCCATCAGCACCACATGCTCCTCTCAACTAAACATCAATAGATATGTATGAAGAGAGAGAGAGGGAGATACAGAGGGAGAATGTATGAAAGAGAAAAATAGACATTGTGTGTGTATTCACTTTACACACCTTTTATCTGCAGAAATAAACTTTACCCACCTTTATAGACATAAGTCTTGGTGTACATAATGTACTTTGTGAAGTCCGATACTGATATTTTTAAATTGAAGCTGCCGATAACTACGATTTTGTGTTGATATTCAATTAAATAAATTTGACCATTTTCATGCCCAAAATAAAATGTGTATTCAGTGTTTCCCCCCACAATGTTCTTCTTGTCAGGGTGGAAAAGACTCTGAAACCATTAGACACAAATTCTCCATTGAAACCACTTCACTAAACATGGAGACCATATTTGATTTGCGTCATACTACCAGGAATAGGAGACGGAAACAGGCTAAAATATCCACCGATAACTCAAACTCCTTGGTTTTTATTGTCACCATGAACAGCCTTTATCTTTAGTACTATACAAACATAATGAGTGGCGAGTGAGTCAATTGTTTATGTTAGCTGTGTCTGCTAGCTAATGCTAGCGTTAGCTGGTTAAAACTGATACTGCACAATCAGACCTCGTTGGTTTGGAGATAATAATAGGATAGCAAACACCGGTTGAGTTTGTCGCTGCTTCGATCTGCGTAAAAGAAAAGAAATTAAATATGGCCGCCATGTGAATGAAGCAACTTGGTTTCAATGGAGAGTTTTAGTTGTTGTTTCAGACGCTTTTCATTCCTGCCAAGAATAAAATCCTGGGGGAAACACTGAATACACTGAACTTGTAATTATTTGTTTTTCAGCACAAAATACTGGCTATGTGCGATCCCCAGACATTCCTTGGCCGATCTGTATCAGCCTTCAAAAACCGATGGGCCGAACTGTAATGTGCACTATGAATTTACACCATGAAGATTTATGTCAGTCTAATAAGATGTCTAAACTCTATTTCTGCCTGAGTTCGGGTGGGTTTACCCTCCACCTCGTGTATGATGTAAATCAAACATGGCCGCCATGTGACCAAAAATGAAGTTGTTTCAGGTGGGTTGTATTGGTAACCCGGTGTATCGGTCTAACCCTGTACCGTCTGCCGTA
>OOFE01032301.1:20310-39054 GCA_900323365.1 Monocentris japonica | reverse complement strand
TGTGTGCTGAGCGTGGCCCACTTCATCGCCGTGGTGATGGGCGTTCTGTTTGTTGCCGTGCCGACGCTGCTGCTACTGTTGGAGTCGGACATCGACGTGTCCTTCCTGCACGAGATCCGCCAGACACCAGAGTTTGAGCAGTTCCACTACGAGTACTACTGCCCCCTGCGGCGCTGGATCCTCTGTAAGATCAGCATGGCCATGGAGAACCTCTGGTCAGACTGAAGAGGACAGAGAGAGATGAAGGGACAAGAAGGAAAGGAAGAGATGGAGGGGTCACTGCAAAAAACAAACAAACGTCCAATTGTCTGTCTTAACATGTCATTTAATCTTATATTCACTCCTAACAACTTGTATTTCTTGAGACAAAAGAAGCGATCTGCCAATGGGATGCGGTAATTTCACTATTTTCAGAAGAGTTGTATTTTATGAACAGATGACATTATTATCAAACGAGGGAAGTGATCTACCTATTTTTATAATATTGTCTCTCATTGAATAACACTGAAGCAAGTAAACTTATTTCGCCCCATTGGCAGTATTAGGTCTATTTACTGTTATGAGGAAAAGCGAGATCCACTGACTTGTTAAGATAGACAAGTTTTGCAGTGATGGACTGACAGAGAAGAGGAAATAACAGGAGTGTTGGAGATCTTATGGAACAGATCTTATGGAGGGAATCAGGGAAAGAAAAAACTGAGGGAGGACGTGGACAGAGAAGATCCACCAAGAGAAAACAAGTCATAGAAAAGCGGAAAGGGGGTGCTTTCCTTTTACTAGAGATTTGATCGGTCTGTTCACTCCTGATGCTGACAAGCTGATACAATGACTCTTTGATAAATACCCCAAATCGTCCTGATTGGTTCGCATCTTCAGAGCTGAATGCCTGATTGGCCTCAGGGCCTGTCAGTCATGACGGAGTGGGTGGGAACAGAGAGAGGTGATTAATTTGAGGGCAACCCCATGTGTCACTGGAGGTAACAATAGCCACAGCCTATAGGTACATTATGTATATTTACAAAACAAGGAATATTGATGACTACTACCGATCTTAAAAAGTTGTTTTTAACGTTTTGTACATTTTTATGTGATCCAGATATTTCAGGAATTTTTCAGTCAGAGGATCTACTTTGAGCTTATTTTAAAATTTAAGAGTTTACAAAAGATTACAAAAAAACAAGTTTATCGGGTAATGGGTGTTGAGAAATTTAAGCTATTTTTTAAGACTACTGTCAGCATGCGTTGACTTGGTAGTGCCCTGGGTTTTTCCTACAGAAGTTATAGCACAAATCTTTTACACAGACCACAGATTTCAACTGTTTCAGATTATCTGATGTCATTTTGGAATCAAGAGGACAGCATGAGAGAAGTTTAGTCTATTTGTTTTATTTGGCTACTAAATGTCTTCTGAACTAAATGTTAGCTTGCCAATTAAGGCTACTAGTGCGTCTTTTGATATGTATGTATCAAGGTTTTAAGACAGTTTTAACATAAAGCTTATGAAGAAATGCTAGGGGCAGAAGAGATTATATGGGCCTGTGTATGTAGGCCTATGAGAGACTGTTACTGTATGGAATATTGTCATAAATATCTTAAACTATGGTTTGGGACCCAAGGTGGGTCACATGTCAGCTGATTGTGGGTGTACTGGTAGAGAGTTGGATCCCAGCCAGAAGAAGTTTAAGAACCCTTGTCGTAGATGTTGATTGGACTGAACTAATATGGTACGAGTACAATTGCATTCACTTAACATGCACAGCACAGTGGGATTAGACAGGTTTCTAAGAAAGTGTTGAGGGATGGTATCATGTTGTGCATCACATCTTCAGCTATTTAAATGACTGCAACTGCACATATCCTTGAACAGAGTACACTACAGTATTTTCTGATTTTCTATGTCAGTGACCAATACGAGGAGGTGTTATCTGGAGCTCTAAAGGGGAGGAAAGTGACGTTTGAAGAATGTGGTTAGTCAGTTGTGGTTTGAGTAGGAGGGACGTACCTTACGTCTATCAGTCCACAAAGGTATAAGGTTGTGCTGAATGACATGCAGTGCTGATATGAGCTGTGTTTCCCAAAAACATTTTAGCACCAGGACTGTAGTCAAAACCACCTCAGTTGAGTTGAAGACAATGTCAAGGCGAAAACCAAAGGCGGGGGGGGGCAAGTCAAAAACTAATAATATACTTAAAAATGTATGTAATCAGTTTTAAATCAATTGGTAGACTATTTTAATAATTCTTTAGGGTTATTTTTGCGTTGGTCTTGGTTTTGTTGGTTATTTGTGCTGGCCTTGGTCATATATTGGCCTGACACAAAAACATCCAAGACAAGACCACAGTCTGAGACAAGACCAAGACTTTCAAAACAGACTGAGACTGGATTCAAGGTCAACTCTGACTGTGCTAAATCACTTTTGGGATACAGTGTCGTACAGTGTGCCTGTTAGCTACAGTATAGTGGTACTGAGTAGAGAGGAGTAGGAGTAGGAGTAGGAGGAAAGCTATGAGAACTGACTTCAGATCAAATGAAAACTGATGTTGTGTTTAAAAAAGTTCTATGTAGTTCAATTTGGATCAACTTCTCAGGAACGGGCATTAGCAGTTGAATAATGTCTCTGTGTCCAAACTAACAAAAATATGTATCTAACAAAACACTGCATCTAACCATTGCATACACCATATAGTTTATATCCATACAGTTCAGAAATGTCTTGTTAATATAAAATATCCAAACATTGTATGTATCATATCGTAAACCAAGTCTACAGCCAAACATAAATATGGCTGTGGACTTTCTGTGATGTGACGTCTCGGGAAAAACAGGCACAGAGGCATTCATTTCACACTTTCCGTTGCATATATCCTCATGTCATCCTAATAGAATTATTACTCCCACCATCTTTCCTGTTGAGAGCTACTATTTAGAGTTTGGCCATCACAGTTTTCAGTGGCAGCCATGTTGGCTCCAAAATCCATGTTAAGTAAATAGTGATTCTATGCCAGCGGATCATTAGAGCACTATTTGTGGTAGCAACATGGAGTCCAGAGTACAACCTGGCCAAGCTCTCTCTGTCAGCGGCTTCGGTGTCATACAGTATTGAGGCTTATATGTAGAACTGTACCAATGCTACATCAACATTAATGTCCAGAAATCACTCTCAGTACACATTCACCAATCGCTCTGTGTAGGCCTGCTGCTACAAAAGTCACTGCAGTGCTCTTTGCCATTAAAATCCTGTCAATACCATATTCAATATTCACTCTAATGTTGCTGCATCATATTTATATATACCACAATATTATCAAATGTGTTGTCATGTAAATCTATAGACTTTATGCTTTAACCAGCTTTATGCATATACAATATGCAGTAACAACACAAACAACAATGCTTATTTGGGACAAATTAAAGTATTTATTTTCCTACTACAGTACATGCACTGAGTTCTGATGCTGAAACCAAGTGAAGGGCCAAACCACTATGATGATGACAACTTATGCTACTGGAAGCATTTAACATCGCAGACATTGAGGTGAAAATAGCTTCACTTGTGGGTGAAGTTGACTCATATGCACTGATAAATGATCACGATCGCCCCACCACACCTTAAACTAATAGTGGGGAATAATATCTGAAACCAACTATTAAACTGTGTAAAATGGGCAACTTGCCTTCACAGTCAAGCTCTTCTGGTATACACATGCACCATAATGCTAGAGCAGTTTTTATGAAATTACTTTAGAATTTAAGGTTTTGGTACTGTATGCAGCTGTACAGACATAGTGTTCTTAGCTTTGGTCCTTTATTTCTGTGCTTCATCCTCTATCATGGGGAATCTCCCACTTGGCTACTTTAGCTGTCCTCTTAAACACAGACCGCATGCCCTCGTCTGTAAATACTGTGTTTATAGTAGTGAAAAAAAACCCAATCTGGGTACAGATTTCCTTTCTTTCTTCCTTCTTTGTCTTTTACCTGTGTAAAGCGATCTAGGTGTAGGCTTGGCTGTCTTAACCATCTTAGATGAATGCATGTTCTCCGTGTTTTTATCAAGGAGACGAACAAAAAGAGCTTGAGATAACCGCATCGAGGGTTATTCTGTGTGTGTTGATAAGGGATTAGTCATCTGAGCAGTTATAACCACTGTAAAAGACACATTTAAAGACCAAAGACAGATAAAACATCATTCTGTGTGCTTTGAGCTTAACTTTGATCATGGCCAGAACATGGCAGCATAGTAGCTTGATTCGACATGACTGTACATATGTGATTGACCCATTGCTAATTCTGTAGGCTTCTTTTCAGTACAGTAAAGTTGATCAGAACACAAAAGGGAATTTGTCTCAAATTATGTCTCAGTAAAAAAGGGAATATTTCTTGATAGCGACTTAAAAAAGTACACTTTACAGCTACCAAGAGAGTAGTTCTAAAGTAGATGACTAGTTAGCTTCATAAATTGTGCTTTTGCTGTGTGTGTGAGTCATAAAACAAGCCAGATGCTAAATGTTAATGCTAACACCTGACCTCATTGCTAACATAGCATGCTAACATGTTAGCCATATCATAAGCAGGGTTGGGGTTCATTCACTTTCAGTGCAAACAGCTCAAAACAACTAATTTGTTAATGATAATGAATGTTTATTTTACCATTGTTTGGACGTCAGACACATTTTATGACAAATTAGAAGGATTAAAAACCCACTGAACAGAGTGAATGAAAGTAACTAGACCTCAACTCTGATCATTGCAAATATGACAAGAAAAAGCCATTCAGTTCTGTGGATATGGATCTATGGCCCACTGACACTGTAGCATTATAATACTTTGTAGCTTGTTTATCAACTTAGCAACCTTTATTTAAATACATTTAAAGGGGAAATTCACCTCTTGAGGTTTAGCTCTTTTATTTGAGCTACTGAACTTGAGTTCTTATGTTTTACAAACAGCATATAGGTGGACCGAGAATACCAAGTACCATGATCGAGACTAAAATGCAATTTTTATTGTCTATGCTGACATTATAAACTGTGATTAAAAGCATCATCAGTTCACACACCAGTTGATGTCGTAACTGAAGTACTAACAAATGCAAATTCAGAGGTACCTGACATGAGTCAAGTATTTACAAACCTTAAATTGAAAAACAGTCAAAGGTGCTCTGCAGACAACAGACATCTGTAATTCAAGACTGGTTAAAATCAATAAACAAACACTACTTTTAATTTATTTATTTAAGATTTTAAATATTTGAACTCAGGTCTTCTATATGCAACTCTATTGGACATCACATGGTATAAGAGGGAAATAAGCTGTTTAGTAGATTATTTCAGTGTTGTATGGGCATGTACAGTAGCGTATTCTGTTGCACGGTCACTTTGTTGTTTTACTGGTTAGTCAAACTAAATGTTTTGTTGTCATTCAGTCTCTTTTAATAAGCAACTCTGGGAGAAAATTTAAGAAGAATCAGTAAAAGAAAAAAAAAAAACCTAAGTGAAAACGAGCAAGTTTTCCAGTGGTGTGACCCCCCTTCTGGGACAACCAAGCCTTATGAACTTTGTGAAGTGAAAATTTTGAATGTTTGTATGTTCTAACAGAAAACAACATGGATTGTTTTATATGTTAATACTGCCACAATAAAGCCCCCTAATGAATATATATTGAAACATGGTGACTTTTGTGTGGATTAATTTTGACATGATATAGTAGGACGCAATGCTTTTTATGTGACTTTTTATGTAAATTACAATTTTTAGTTTGGGGTAGTTTAATCTAAATCTGAATCCGTTTAATCTTCATGATCTGAATTTATGACGACTCAGAAGTTGCCCTGTATCAGTACACAGATCTCAAGGCAAACAATTAGCGCTTTCTAAGAGCTTTGTCTCCCTCCATTGGTGTGAAAGTGAAAATGCAGTTTGTATTGCTGTCTCTATGGTGATATTTGTGTGAGCAACATAGTGGGAGCGATTCCTGAGATCATATATGGAGAGTTAAAACCTTAATTATCAGTAGTGGACTAAAGTAGAGTAGAAGACTAGTAGTTTACTCTCTACTGGATGAGTCACGTCTAGTTTTGAGTTGTAGGACAGACTCTTCAGAGAAGTGATTAACAAACTGTACCTCATCTGTGATTATGATTAAGATTGCACTGAAGTGAATAGAAGAAAGCAAATCTTCATACAGGGTAAGAGTGGCTTCTGATTCTCATAAACCATCTTATACCTGGTTGTTTATTTGGTAATACGGACAAAACCCAACGCTGACTACTTCTATTCAGTGACCCTTGGAGACAGTGCTCTCAGGAGATACAGCATGAATGCAGTATGTGTTGTGTGATGAATGTGTTTTGTGTATTCCATCATATTTCACCGGTTGTTGTTGAGTAGTGAGGAGAAATAAAATAGATACAAATTAAAAAAGATAATGTGAGGGCAATGCGTACATACATGCATAACTGTATGTATGTGCCTGATGACTTCACAGACCTTGATTCACAACATGACCGGGCCAGGTAGCATGGACCCATGGACAGCGGATGAACCTGAAAAGCCCGAGCCACAGATGACTTTTGAACCAGCAGATCCAACCGCGGAGATACATCCAATGAGAGCAGGAAGTGCTGCGTTCAAATGCCTGGAGGACTCTGGGAACTGTAGGCAGGGCATCCACCAGGGCCTGAACCTTTATCTCCTCAATGACTCTCTCCTCACTGAGCAACAGAAGCTAAGGCATGTGTTGGACTGGGCTCAGAGCTTCCTTAATAGCGGGTCAGATGTTCACCACAAAGTCAGCAGAAGCAACAGTTTGATATCAGCCATTGGAGAGCAGAAAGAAACACAGAACAGGTCTTCTACACGCAAACATTCACCTGCAGCTAAACCCCACATTCCCTTCTCTAGCCCAGGGAATGGTATGGAGAATGTTTCCCCAGGGAAATATGAGGTAACTAGGCTTGAGGACAGACAAAGTCCTGAGAGGATGGAGCTAAAGGATACCACCTTTAAACAAACTCCTAGCTTAGACATCTACTGGTTAACAAGGGATCCATACACATCTAATCAAAGAGACTGCATAACTGTCAGAGACACAAATCAGAAGCTTGCATCAGATGGTGCAACATGCTTCATTAAAAAATCCACATCATCTTGGAGTAACACCAGCCACAAAAACAACACGATGGTCAGCCCTGAAAGTGATATTACCTCATGGATGCCTGGCTTTGGATGCTTATCTAAAAGCAATAAAGCAACCGATATAACAAATGAAACAGTGGGGGTTCAGGAAGAAAGAGAAGGATCAAGGGTAAATACAGTTGGGATGCCAGGACATCAGAAGGAGTTGGTGGAGAGTAAGAGGAAAAGGGAGGAAGATGGCCAAGTTGAGAAGGAGAGGAAAGAGATTGATAGGATGGAAGAAAGGGAGAAGGAGGAGGAAAAGGAAAAAGATTGCAACTCAAGTTTTGAGGTGTATCCAAACAATAATGTAAGCATCAAGACACCAAAACAGATCACAAAGAGTGCAAAGCTTAACTTTTGTTGTCATTTGAAAATACCAACAAACCTTAGTGTGTATGAACAGTACCAGCTTTGCATGAATCACTTGGACCAGCTCAGAATGGGACAGAGCCGACATGTTAAACCTGGAGGCATCATAGATTCACATGTGAAAGAGGGAAAGACATCAGAGGAAACTACTGCACCTACTGATAAAGCAGTCTCACCGACTTCTTGTTCTAATATTACTTCTTGCACTAGTAAAAAACTAGTAAAACACTTTGGTAAAGGTAAAACCAAAAGGGTTACAGCTGCAGACTTGACAAAGACATCAAATAAAGAGAGGATTTCAGTTTTTGTCAATCAAGACCAGAACAAGACCACATGTAATGGCACTGGGGCCATACTTGCAAAATACGGTACAACCAAATCTTGTGATGTTTTGAAAACAACAGTGAAGGAAGTACCTGCACCCACTGGTACCATGAGCAGACCTATGTGCCAGGCGAGACCGGTACATACTGCTGTCAGCATCGCACATTTGGACCTTGATAGCAACAAAAGTAGAACTGTAGGAGACATAACCTCGCCTGCTACGGTTATGAACCACTTCAGGACCTCACCTGATGATGACAATATTTCCCCTGTGGAGGAGAGCGCTGTACTTGCTCAGCACTCTTTGAGCACAACTGCTAACCCAGGTAATAAATAGTTACAATAGACATTGAAGGGAGTAGTCCATCATTAGAAAGATGAGAGGACAGGTGCTTTACAGAGTAGATCAAATTGTCATACACCCATTATTCCCAAGGACGAAGATACTGTACCTTTGTTTCCTAGCTTCCTAGTATATAAAGGTAATATCAATATTTATTTGTGTGCATGAATATATGTGTTTGCCTTTGCACATGTCAATGTGCCTGTCTGTCTGTGGTCAGTTTTGCAGCCAAACAGGAGCAGTCATCAGGATGGTGTCAAAGGTCAAAAGAAAAGAATTGGGGGTCGAGGTCCTTCTTGGAGGTTTTGGGAAAAGTCAAGTCTCTCCTGGTCAAGCCATGAAGACTTATTGCCAAGGTAACAGATAGCACACCAAATAATCACATCAACATCAGTTTAGTGGCTTCTACATTTGGATTCAGACAAACTCAATAACATTTGCTTTTATTCAGTCCACTACAATCATTCCTTACTCATACTCACTTTTTCATTCATGCCCGTCTTTTTCAAATTGGAAGCAAAGTGCTTAAGCTGAATATGAGGAAACAATAATAAATGAGGAGTTTTGCTGTAAAATCAGATAATCACAATTTGAAAATGTGACAACTACCCTTAAAAATAATTGACAACATTAAAACATGTTATTGTAGTTTTAAAGCATAGTAGGTAATAGGGTTAGACTGATATATCAGTTTGCCAATATAATAGCCCAATATTAGCCTTGAAACTGGCATGTCATATAGTCCACCTTTGATATGATGGGGGTTCCTGTAAAAAGCCTGTAAAACCTGCAATTAAATTGTATTTTCTTTGCACATTTTGTATATACATTTGATTTTTCATTAATGCTTTCTGCGAATTAATGATTTGTTCAAAAGCCTAATGTATCCCAGTTTCCCCTACAATTGAATAGTTGGGGTGGGCCTTAAAGAACTTAAAAGATTTTCATTAGATTAGCTTTCAAATGAGGGTTTTAGTGCCCCCATGGTCTAAATGCTGTTTTAGAGGCTGTTAGAGGCTTCTGTATTTTAGAAATGCTGAATAATGAATTTCAGATCACAATTTTTTCTAACATGAATATATAGCTCTTTTGGACATAAACTCTACATATACTGTACTTCTTGTGAAAGGTTTTTATAGTCTAATACCACTTTGTAGAACTGAAACTCCTCCTGTGCCTCCCCTCCTAACCAGACGCACAAAGAGAGTTAACACACAAAGACACACAAAGGACAGAATGACACTCACGTCTGAAAAACATGTACACACATCCCGACCCCCGAGAGAGACACACACACCTCATCATGATCGCCCACTCCCTGGATCAACATCACAAGCATCCCTGGGTGAGTCCATCATTGCAGCACAGCACATGTACAGAGGCTCAATGGTTTTGGTAATGAGACAGGTCTTATCAACAAAAAGCACACAATAAAATGCTAGAAAAACAAAACAGAAAATCCCCAACAAGCCATATGACCCAATGGAACCAAATTTTAAGGGTTTACTTAACCACAGATGATGTTTTGTTCCTTCTGGGGAATTTCAAGTTACTTGTTGAAATTAATTTCACACTTCTTATCACCCAGCCATCCACCCAGCCATCCACAAAGCACACAGTCACATCTGCAGTGCAATATTATAGGTGCATATTTGGTGTAAGGTTTACACTGTTAAGGGCTCTGATCAATGTCTGTCTTGGATTTTTAAGAATCTGAGGTTAAGAAGAAGTTAGGTTTATCAACTAGCCCTTCCATTTATGTGAGAATACTGAAAATGCCTTTTTGTTTGACCTTACAGGCGCAGCACTGCATGTCAGTGTGGACAATTACACAGATTACAGTGTAAGAAATTATCTTATTTCTCTATTTTGTATCATTGATCTGCATTGATTTTTTGGCACATTTACCAAATACTGATCATTGTACATCAAAATATAATGTAGATATTGTTCTTGCAAAAACCTTGAACACCAATGAACATCTAAAGAAAGTTTTGTTATGCTAATAGATAGCTAATATTGTCTCCCACAAGTAGAACATGTTTTCATGGCCTTAGGACCAAACCATCCCAGTGAAAATGCATCATAAAATATAAAAAAATGCATGGTTGACAGTGGGGAAATTATTTTGTTTTCCCTGTAAAGCTAACATTTTGAAAAGGACATGGTTTCTGCAGGACCCAGACAGCAGATGACTTTGTCATGCATCATTGATGTCAAGCATAAATTGAGCATCAAGCATAAAGTTTACATGGGCCCATGAAACACATTCAAAAGCCATTATGTAATTAAAATAAAATAAATATTTATATTGGATGAGTGGTGAACTAGTGAATTATCCACAAAAGAATTGTTGCTGCTTAACCTTTCTTTTAAAGAGGACCAAACTGCACATTTTGGGTTAGGGTCAAAATAATTTGACTTTCCAGCCATTATACATCATAACTTGATTGTTTGTTAGTAAGTATATGTATTTTTGTTGCGTGCACTTGCACTACATTCAGGTGTATGTATATCATATGTATGTATGTGTGTGTGTGTGTATGCATGTTTGTTTTCCTCCTTATACCTCCCAGCCAGCAGATGCCACTGTATTTAACCAGTGGCTGTTTCTACCTGATGAGGTGTGGCTGTCCCTCCTGTCTCTGCTGCCTCACAGTGGCCTGTCCACAGTGGCACAGGTCTGCCACCGCCTACACAGATTGGCTACTGATCACACTCTCTGTAAGTCTGCCTACTGTGCAAAATATATCAGTTCACACCTGGAAAAAGGGGCATGTTATGGTTAAGGTTATGGTTAGTGCTAGTTAGTGTTGAAAAACAGTGAAAAACATGCACTGGCACAGGTACATCTAGTTACTGTTGTCTCCTAATGCACAGAAGGAAGCCCACACAGAAAAGGGGAAAAAAGTAAGAACCCAACCCTGGAAGGGGGGCTAACTGTGTCACAGCCATATGGTGCATTCTCATGATGTAAAAACTTCCAGTGTGGTGGTGAACTGTACCACTCCCTGGACAAACACAAAACAACCCAGGGCTGTTCCTTCATATGATCTCATACCTGCAAACACACACACACACATACAGTAGATTTTCAGTTTCAGTCCCCTACAGGTCAAATGTCACACTAAAGACTGGATTCACCAAACACACTCTTTTGCACTCTCTCTCACTCTCTCTGTCTCTCTCTCTCTCTCACTCTCTCTCTCTCACTATCTCTCTGTCTCTCTTTCCCTCACTCTCTCGCTCTCTCTCTCTATGTCTCTGTCTCTCCCTCTCCTTCTCTCTCTCTCTGTCTCTCCTCTTTCTCTCTTCAGGGAAAAATCTCAGGATTGAGAACTGCTCCACACTGACAGACCAGTGGTTGCACTGTGTGGGCAGGCGTTGTCCCCGCAGTCTGTCTCTGTATAGGTGTAATGGCCTGTCTGTCACCTCTAGTGGTCTGAAGAAGTTTTTCTCTCTGACTAGAAATTCTCTGGAGGTAAAATAATTGATCAGAACTCAGCACTTTCAATTCAGTCAATGGATTCTTCTAAAATGTGTTTTAGGATACTTTATTGATCCGGGCCTTCCAGTTGAGGGACGGTCTCCCTAATCACTAAGCCACCCTGCTGTCCAAGTAAGGCATTGGCATTAGCATCAGCCCACCTTTGACAAATATTTTCCCCTAATAGAAAAAAGAACAGTAAACAGATTACATACACTTTTTAAGTGTCAAAAATATTTTGAAGGAATTACAGTAGGAAAAAAGTCTTGATTTTCCAATTGATATCTTTGAAATGTTTAGGTTATGCAAACATGTAAGCTTTCAGTTCCATCAAAATAAAATGAAAAAACCCAAGCAGTGTACAGTATTTGCAAGGTGTTATTCTGCCAGCAGTGATGTTTTTTCCTAGGATTATAGGATTATATTGCTATCCTTGCTTATCACCACAAGAAACGAGAGCAAAATATCTTCTCACTGGGTGAACAGAGAATTATATCCGTCTCGTTGTATCTGTTTATTTATCAGCCAGTGGCTAGACTGTATGTCTATGAGGACAATATCACTTCCTTGACTAATGATGACTATATCTGGTCATTCACTGACTGCAGGAACTGAAAGTGACAAGTTGCACTGGGCCTGGTCTCCATGGTGACTTGGTGCTGCGTCTGATTGGTCAGCTGTGTGATCATGTGACCAGTGTGAATGTGAGCTGGAGTGGGGCAACAGACACAGGCCTGAAAGCTCTGAATGACAGCTGCACTGGGTAAATCACACACACACACACACACGCACACACACACACACACACAGAGTAAGGTAATTGTCTGAAGGGCTTTTGTGTTGAAATTTTCAATCAATATGTTGACACACTGTTCTATTATTGAATCAGTATTCATGGGTATGTCATTTAGTTGTTAGTTGAAGCTCTGTAGATCCAGAAATGGCTCGAGTCATCCTTAAGTAATGAAGTAATTCAAGCATTTCTCTCTCTCACTATCTTTTTCTGTCATGGATAATAATAATAATAACATACAGGTTAAGACTGGAAACTGTTGCCCTGAATGGCTGCCAGGTCACTGATGACCCACTGATAAAGCTCGTCAAGAGACACAGAGAAAGGTGATGTCAGTTTCATGTCATTTCACTGCATCCCCGGTGTGTGTGCATGTATGTGCATGAGTGTCAGGATTTGAGTGTTTTTTCATATATTGGAAAGCATTTGTTGAAGCTGCATGTGTACATGAATACATTCATGCATGAGTGTGTTTTTGTGAGAGAGTTGAGTTTAATGTGTGTCTGCATGCACACACGTCTGTTTGTGTGTGTGTGTGTGTGTGTGTGTTTCTACATTAGTCTGTGTAGGCTGGAGGTGTTTGGCTGTCAGTTCCTCACCCTGTCCTGTCTAGAGACAATATATGAGGTATTTACTGTTCTGAAGCATTTATTTATCAACCACACAGCTTATTCCAGGAAATATATATTACGATAATCTTTTTCAGGAGCCACAACTAATTTTCTGTAAACTAATCTAACAAAATGTACCTACCTTTAGACCCCTAAACTACTAATCTGTAGTGTTTTACTCAGCTTATCATATGTTGCAGGGACCTCTGGCAACATTACATAACTAATAACGGCTGATAGAGATTTTTCCAGAACAGTTTAGGAACCCATTTTTAATCTTCTAGTGACCCACCTTTGGGCCCTGATCCACTGAGCTACCATATTTTCTTTTATGTGGTTATCTTTTTTTAATTTTGCAAACACAATAGCTGCCATGTCTCAAACATGCTTCAACATGTATGCAAGTATATTTTTCTGTTAATTGCTTTAGATTTTAGACACTTTGTACTTTTGCTCCATGTCGATCTTTTCATTTGAACTGCAGAAAATAGCAAAAAGAAATGTCCCACTATATTTGCCACTGAGTGTAGGTGCATCATCTCTGTTCCTCTTTTCCTTGTCTCCTGTGTCCTAGGTGTGTCCTCGCCTCCAGCATCTAAACATCGGTCAGGTGCCAAAGATCACTGCACGCAGTCTCACACTGATGACATCACAGCTCAAATGTCTACTGTCCCTCAATCTGACAGGATTACAGAGTGTGAGTTAGTGTGTGTGTGTGATTTGCAGATATTATGGTCTATTTGGATCATATTTTGTAACAGAGAATGTGACAAATGTTACATACACCTTGAAAGTAATTTGATTTGACAAAATCCTTGTATCTCCAAAGATTCAACCTTTCTGTCATAAATTAATAAAGCCTTACTTTGAAACTGACACTGATGCATATTTTAAATTCGACTGAAATGATACAGCTGACTGATGCCACAGTGGACAAGGTGCTCCAGGAATGTGCTGACCTTCAGAGTTTGACCCTCAGTTCCTGTCCTGGAGTCACTGACCTGACACTGCACAACATCAGTACATACACACCCTGCATCAGGTACACACACACACAGGTGCAGATCCATGCATCATCTCTACGTCTGTGTCAGGACCTGGTCCTACTTACCTTTGTAAGTAGCTTTGGATAAAAGCGTCTGCTAAATGACTGACTGTAATGTTTTAGTGGGGGACTTTTTTTCACATACCTACCATAAATAATGACAAACAATTATGTTAGAGTCACAAGATGCTTTTCTCTGTAATTTGTTGTACTGACGAAATACTTTAAGAAATATAAATTTAATAACAACACTGAAAGGTTACCAAAGTACATTAGCATTGGTGTCTAAATGCAATGCCCCAGGACAGAAGGGCTTGACAGAAACTGATCACTTGTTTATGTACTGATAGGAATACACCAGAACCCGTATGTCGTCTAAGAAAACTCAGCTTGCAGTCTTCTGGGTCTTCTGTCTTCTTTTCACTTGGATATACATTGGATATATATTGGATATATGTGTGTGTGTGTGTTTGTGTGTATGTGTGTGTGTGTGTGTGTGTGTGTGTGTCAGATCCCTGGATGTGGGTGGCTGCAAGGCAGTAACAGACACAGGAGTCCAGTCTCTTGCCCTGGGCTGTAGAAAACTTCAACACTTGGACGTTAGCTCTACTGGCACAGGGAACAGAGGGTAGGGGAGGGAACAACTTCAACTACTAATGCAAAATATGATACAATATTAATCAAAATAATACATGATGATATGATACGATAGAGTACGATATGATATATGGGCCTATATGGTGCAATATGATATGATTTGATATATGTTACAATGCATTAAGCGTGTGTGTCTGTAACTCAGGGTAACTCTGCTGGCGAATTACTGCAGTGGACACCTCCATACGGTCAAATTCAGCTTCTGTCACATCAGCCCAGAGAACATCCTCAAACTCTGCAGGCGCTGCAAGAGGTAAACACACACACACACACACACACACCCCCATAACACATTACCATCAGCTGATGAAATTTAAATTGTGTGGAACCAAAATGTCGAGAGGACAGACTGATACTGTTTTCTGACTCAAGGTTTCTGTCACAACGATTATTACACAGACTGCAGTATCCCTAACTTTAAACAGCAGAGTCACCAGCCATATAGTTAAAGTTCATTTTTTCCCCTAATTTTTTCCTTGTCCTCAGTGAGGGTCTAAGGTTGGGGGTATCGTTTTTTTGTTTTTCATTGATTGTTTTCATAATGTGGGCGTTGTGAAGCTCTCTCTCTCTCTCTCTCCAGGTTGAAAGTGCTCCATCTGTATGGTTGTGTCCATGTCCCCTCTGAGAGAGAGATCAGAGACGTCAACGCTACCGTTAAAGTGTTCCCGCTGCCCTGACTCACACACACACACACACACACACACACACACACACACACACACACATTTGAATAGAAATACAAGACAGAAATACAAGAACACACACACCACACACCGAAAGAGTGTGATCCATTTACATTAACCATTAATAAGTTGGTTCAATACTTGGCCCCAGCCTGGTTCCACGCGCCTCACTGGCACTACGTGATCACAAAGAGAAAATACACACTTTAACTGATCAACCTTTACACCAAGGGACATTCGTGTGATATTAATATCTCAAATGAGGTCATCTGGATCTCAAGGATTATGACTTCTGCTCCAAAACAAAAGCTGTCATAAATAAAATACCTTCGGATTAGAGCTGCATGTCCTGCATGTGTGTGTGTGTGTCAGGGGAGTTCACTTGTGTGTTTGCTAAAGAAGAAGGGGAGAGGCAGGATATAAATGGAAGCACCAGGAAGATACAAACCTTCCTGGGACTGCAGATTTTTCCCATTCAGTGATGGGAGTTCTTCACACATGGAGTGGACCATCGTACTAACTAGGAGTTGGCTGATGACCTCCTCTACTTCTCACCAATAGGCAATGCATTGTTAAACTTTCTATTTACTGTAAGGGATATTCAAAAGGCTGATTACTAGCTCTGAAACTAATCTCCATGGAAACAGCTCTAGTTGAAAGGTGTTTAGATTGATAAAGTTTATATTCAACCAAACTGGCTGTGTGCGATTTTATAACAGCACTATCTGTGATATATTATCTGCAATTGACTGCAACTCCAGCGGTTGTTTTCTTTATTTCTTAAAACGTCTTTTTTTCTAAGGCCACATTAGCAAAGAGCACATTACAAGAGCTTGAGCGCTTTCTTTCTGACTTGTGGAGCAAAGCCATGGCGTCAACACAGGGCATGAGCGAGGCAGAACAAAACCGTCTGCGTTCGCTCTTCCACACCTACGATGTGGATAATTCAGGCGTGATTGAAAAAAATGAGTTCTTCACCATCTGCCAGGAGCTGCACGTCTCGGCCGACGAAGCAGAGAGCATATTCAACCGACTAGACATTGACAAAGATGGCACCGTGACCTTGGAGGAGTTCATCAGCGGGTTCCATGGCCGTTACCAGGAGGAAGAGGATGACACAGGGACAGAAAGCGGGAATTTGTTGTCCAAGGAAGAGTTTGAAAATGGGGAGAAGAATGAAGTCACGTTCAAATCCAGGTCAGATATCAAAGTCAGAGGCTGCAGACACTTCAAAAGGATGTGATATTTTCAACATATATGAGTGTAGAGCACGGTATGTTACACATGATGATGTGTTGTACCAAGTTACACTGACACAGGCATTAGGCCTGCGGGTGGGGCTTCTTAAACTTTTCAAACTGAAGACCCAAATGAGTAATTTATTTGGACCTGAAATGTTCATGTTGACAAAGTAGATTGGGATTTGTGGGCTCAAAATCACTGAGTGTAGTATGGGACAACACACATCACTTTATTACTTAATTTTCCATTTTAAAACAGGATCACCACACCCAGTTAAAAACAGTGTATAGGGGATAAAAGCCTAAGCAGGCCTATCATGGTGTAAATGTTTTAATAGTTGTTAATAGTTGTTTTGGCCTATAGATAATGTCTTTGTATGTTTATGTGCAATTTTTTTTATTTGTCATTAAGACATTCAATAAATCAAATATTGTTTCTTGTCACAGACAGACTAGAGAGACAGAGAGTACCAGGACAAAAAGTGTGGTGTTTAAGATATATTTGTCTCTGTAGAAATTCACAATGGTTTTCCCTGCAACATTCTCATAATTTGGTGGTTGTACAGGCTGGGGAATACTGTCTCTAAGATTTAGAAAGTTTATTCAACACATTCAACCCTGCACTTTGGCTGGAGGCCAAGACCTCTATTGTTTGTTTCAACATGGGAGAGAAACACACACACTAGCACACACACACAGGTATAGGTATAGCTATTTGGCACCTGAGTCAGGCACCATGAGCAGCTTTGCTTTTCCTCCACAACTGCCAGAAAATACAAACCGGTAGAAAGGCAACAAAGTTTTCTTTTTTAACGATTCTCCCCAAACAGGATTCATTTTAGGATCAAATTTCGCCTGGGAATGTTCTTACCGCTGCCGAAATGATTGGATAGACAGACAACTTGAACTTGGCAGGCGCAAATGCGGAGGGGGGAACTTTTTGTAGTTTGCTGATATCATTGGATTAATAATAGACCGTCGGTATGCATTGGATATAGGCTGGGGACTCCCTCGGGTGGTCATTGCATTTATCGAGCTTTCTTTGTATTCTCCCAGTCAGATGAAACCATCCCTCCGGGGGATCAGCGCAGAGGAGCAGGACCGGCTGCGCTCCCTCTTCCACGCCTACGACGTGGATAACTCGGGGCGGATTGAGAAAAACGAGTTTTTGATCATCTGTTCAGAGCTTCACGTCTCCGCGGCCGCCGCGGAGAGGATATTTGACCGGCTGGACGTCGACAACGACGGTACCGTGACCCTGGTGGAGTTCATCAGCGGCTTCCACGCACGCTACGGAGAGGACATGGAGTCGGACGGAGGAGAGGTCTCCGCCGTCTGGGAGCACTTCGAGAGGAGACTCGGGGACCAGGCCAAGTTCATCCCGAGGTGAGATGGGAAGCCTGACCAGTCTGGGTTGGTGGTTTGGAATACTTGATCTCATTTTATTTAAAGGTTGGATGAAACTTGAATGATCCCCGTGGGGAAACTGGTTCGTTGCAGCAGCAGAGAGAAGGTTAAGAATAGAGGAAACAGGTGTATTATTGAAGGTAATGCGACAAGCAGTTAGAACAGGAGAGCAGACTGAGAATACTGCGGCGGATAAGTAAATGAAGTTGAAGCATAAACTAGTCAAATCAGCTTTGGTGGCATCAAGTGTGCACTTTAGTTTAAAGTTCAAGCTGAACGGTCTGGCAGGTTATAGCTGTTCTGTCCTGTTTCCTTTATGAAATTATACGGACAGACGAGAGAGAAAGAATATACAAGTTAATTTACTCTCATCCAGCAGGCAAATAAAGGCAATAGTCATCTGCAGCGCATTTCTTCTAGCAGGTCTTTGAATCAGGTTCAAATGTGTCCTCACCTTTTTTTATATTCTTACCTATGAAAAGTGTCTATGATATAGATAGATAGATTGTGTGTGTGCGTGTGTGTGTGTGTGTGTGTTTGTTTGTGTGTCAGGCCCCCAGGCCTGGCATGGGACTGGTCCTCGCGCTGCCATGCTGTGGCATCATGGAC
>OOFE01032298.1:30453-54887 GCA_900323365.1 Monocentris japonica | reverse complement strand
CTAATGCTTTTGTTTACAGTTGATAAGCACCAGTTATTGCTGAGAGCACATCTTGTGTATATATAATAATCAGACTTCAAGGAGAGAGCAGTCACGTATTGTTCTTTTTTTCCTTTCTCATTCCTTAGAGGCTTCTTGGTAATAATTTCCAGGCATCATGATATGATATTGATTTTATGCTTAAAGCTGCAATGCAGTTTTTGGGGAAGAACCAAGAACCAATGACTTTTTCTTTTTAATGTCCACTGTTTCTCTTTAGCACTGGATGACTAAAACTCCCCAACAGAAAAAATCAAAACTATACAACTGTGGCTGTAGATATAAATTAGCTGTTTTGATGCCACAGCCATATCCTCCCATCAAATAGATCATATACTCATCTCTTAAAGAATCCCAATTGGCTGACTTTGTGACTTTGCATCAAACAGATCCTTTTGTATTTGTAATCAGCTTAGTAATAACATTGAAGCAGTTGCAAAAGATCATTAAAAAAGTATTTTTTCCTGCCTACAGGAAAATGTATTTTGCATGTGTGCTCTATTAAAGCTGTTCTGTATTAAACTGGTGCACATTCACACAGCATTTCTCCCCCTTTGCTCAGGATGTTCACATGAGATAAAATGAGGCTCCCTGGTATCCCAGTAAGACAGCAGCTGACACTGCAGAGGCAGAGATTCAGTATTGTACCTCTCTCAGTCCTAATGCTTCAGAATAGTTTAACTTCTGCAGCCGACAGGATGTCCCAGTGGTCGAAATCACCAGTGGCTTTGGAACCAAATTAAAATGAAGTGCTGACAACTGTGGCACAGTCTCCAGCACCTAATGATACGTGTTCCACAACTATTTGCAGACCACTATAGACCTCAAAAGTCTGCAGGGATGACATTTAGTTAGCGTGCACATGTGACATGCTCTATTAAGTATATGGAGAATATCTAAGAGGCAAAGCAATCAAGTTAAGGGAGAAATGCAAACTTACACGAAGGCCCTACTGCAGGACGTGCTCGTGGACGTGCTTTTCATGTGCATTCAAATCTCATTTATGCTACAAATCAACCAGCCACCTGCACCCCCTTTTTAACTTGTCTCCAGCAGAGAGTGAGAGAGAGTTGGCAAAGATATGAGATATTGTTGGGCATGCACCCTTTCAAGATTTAGATCTGTGAAATTCTGCAAAGTCCTCCAAATTTCAAAGTTGTTCAATGCCATCGCCTCGTTGTCGTATCCATTTGTCAGACTAGCGAGAGTCTGTTTTCTGTGGAGCAGCTAAATTGAGGTAGAAAGCTGATTAGAATGGAAGAGTATCCAGACCTCAGCGTCTCTCTCACCAGGAGATGTGTTCTAATTAGAGTACTTGCCTCATGTCTTACTGAGGAAAATAACAAGCCTCATCCCAAGGCTGCCTCAAGATGAACCTCGCTGCTCCATCCACAGCAAACCAAAACACATCTGATGTATCAACAACCCCCGACTACAGACCACACCTGAGTCGACAGTCCATGCATGAGGACTTTGAAGTGGTTTACATCATGTGGCAGGACTCTCTAGGAATGAATCCTGGGTAAGCTGTAGCAACAATGCAGTGGGTAGACTGGCTCATGGATATGAATGAAGTGCACCTGCCTTTTTTGCTGCCCAGGTATTTCTTCCAGATAAAGCCCATATTTCCATAGCCCAGTCATAAGAGAAACAGAAGTCAAATGGTAATCATTTCAGTAGAATGGCCATTTCTACGCTTTAATCGTACCCTAAATTTCACGTTTAAGAAAAACCTACTTGTTTTCCGCGTATGGGGCACACTAAAAGGACATGTAAACCCTTCCTAGAGGCAACCCTTCACCGATGACCCTCTTGAGGGTCTGACTGTTGACTCAAGAAGCCAAGACGGTCACTCCTGAGCCTGCCGCAATGGCTGAAGCTATTTGAGAATGTACATCCGTGTTAGATTCTTGTGCTCATATTCCCTTTTCATATTTTATGTGCCATGTAAATAAACACAAAATAAAGAGCCATCCAATTAAAGAGGGGAAGCAAATAACATTCTCATTCTTCAAAGTATTGTCCTTCTCAGCAGGTTTTGACTCTCCAATCCATTTCAGAGAAGTAACATATAACAGATAAGATAGTAGTAGTATTGATGTTGTTATCATATTTAGCAGGAAGTATTAAAGACTAGCTGCACAACAAACCTTTTTGTCCAAATGTGAATTTGAAGGTATTATCAAGGTAATATTAGGCTGTTACATTTACTTTTTTTCTACTTTACTCCCCCAAAATTTCAGTTACATTGCATCAGAGTGTAAAGTCTTTGCTGTACACATATGCATACACATAAACATACACATGCACACACACACACACACACAGTGGAGAATGCACCAACCTCCCCGGCGGCTTGTCTCAGATTGGATGTCAGATGCTGGAGACAGCTGCAGTCATCACAGCTTTTATGAATACATTACCTTTTATGTTCATCCAAACACTAATTCATCTTCCTCAGAAAATCAAACAAGACAGACATTCTCCCACCATGTCTCCGGAAAATTGGAACTTTCAGAAACTGTGATGTATGCAAGACAAATATCGAGAGCCAAAATAACTGTGAATGTTTCAGCCGGTTGGAAATTCAAACCTCATCTTTGACAATATCTGTGTGCGCATGTGTGTGTGTGTGTGTTGCCATGTGCGTCTGTGTCTGTGTGTGCCCGTGATTTTTTTTTTTTTTTTTTTTTAGTTGAGATGGCTTAGGAAATATCAAAGTGTGTTATTTGCCTTCATGATACTCCACAACATCAAAGAGCTTCCCTCACTCCCCGAAGAACCCGAGAACCTACAGTTTTTTACCCATGCAGTCTCTCGCCTGTCTTCCATCTCAGTATTGCTGCAATCAAACGGCAAAGCCTCTAACGATACACGATACGAAACAGAGCGACTGCTGCCAACAAAATGGAAAAAAAAAATGGAACAACACTTAAAAAGACACATTTTGGGGGATGATTGACATCTCTGCATCTTTTTATTATTCCTGTGATGTTAGTCCAGACACGCTGATGCCAGAAACAGTGGCCTCACACTTTGGCTGATGCAGCAATCTGGTGATATGCGCCTCTCTGCCTGCCAACCACCTGGCTGGAAGGAGCATAATCAACCTCTCAGTCAGTCAGTTCTCACACAGCCAATGGTGTAGGATGAGTGTCAGAGAAAGTGTGGCAGACATGCGCTGGCTGTGTGTCCAACTCTGACACTTCACACCTTGCTCTCCCTCATCCTGATGAGTTCTCTGTATTGACAAGGCCTTGGGATTCCTGTTGCCCAATACTGTGCCTTATATGGGTGGAAAGTGAAGGTTTTAGTGAGTATACTCTTTGCCATCTTGAGGTGAAATAGCAATTTTGTTGCACGAATGAACGAATCAAACCAGTTTGAATCAAATTACAATTAAAACAGTGGCACAGCTCTGTAATGTGTGTGTGTGTTTGGGGAAGGGGTTGTGGAGAACAGTGTTAAAGCAGACCCATGGTGGTTCTATTGTATGTAATGTAAAAAGTAATATCAAAAAGATACCTTGAACTTTCTCAGTCTGTTATCACAAATTACTACATAACAAAATAACTCAGTGTTGGATCAGCCAATATGAGGATTTACTTGGTAACACCCAAAAGCTGCTGTGAAGACTCAGCCTGACGACGCATGGGAGCTGTGCCTGGTCCGACAAAACAACAGCACAGTATCCTTGGGTGCTAAAGTTGTTTTCAAGGCACAACTCGCTGCTCGGGGTTATGTAATTCAGCTGTGGTTGTCCCACATGGCACAACTTCATTTATATTGCATTACCTAAAAAGCCACTCTCTCCGACTGCACTCAAGCTTGCTAGATTTTTCATCTCCAATTAAAAGGGAATTAAAGTGCTGCATCACTGGACTCAAGAGAGGAGAAATAATTGACATCCTCACTCCTGAAACAAGTGAATAATTGACTTTGTTTTTCATTCACTGAAAAAAAAAAATGGACCCACATCAGGAATGCATCTACTCTCAGCTGTATGCAAGTTGTTGTTTACTGTGTTGCCAAAACTCTGGATACTAAGATGATGACGTGAGTAGGGATGAGTAGGAAAATAAGGAGAGAGAAATACTTCTTGAGGTTGTTTGTCATTTGGTAAGCTTAAGAATACTTTTCTCCAACGCTGATAGAGACAGAGAGAGAGAAAAGGAAAGAGAACGAAAGAAAACAAGACACATAGAATTAAGATATTCATCATATGAGACTTTTTCCAGCCATATTGCAGTCTACTCCAATGTGAGGCTTTGGCTGTTAAAAGCATCTAAATGGGCAGGGAGCCCCACACAGTGTAAGATAGCCAGAAATAGCAGCTGATGTCCCAGTCCCTGTTGGATGGGAATCAATACTGGACCAGGACTACCGAGGAAGAGAAACAAAATACTCTGATTTGAGGACATTCAACTCAACGCTTACTGTGCCATAATATTGTGTAATTATGGTAAACATCCTATATTTTTTTCTCAATTCGGATATCAGTGTCAAGTCTTCCTCCAGTTGGTGCACAATGTGTCACTCGGACAATTTTAATCGTAGAGTGACTCTGTTGGGAAGCTAAGCATCTCTTTCATCTAAATATAGCATGGGATGAGATATTTAAGCTTGACTGTGCTCAGCGGCATTACAAAATCAAAACTACAGCATGAAAAAAACACTTAATATATATAAGATCTATCAGAAGAGATTACAATCCCACAAAGGTCAAACTCATCTGAGATAAGTTTGATTACTAGTTTGGAATTTCACTTTGCTTCCATTGCAAATTAATTTGTTTCATGAATTGTCTCAAATCAGGTTACAGTATGGTTTCACTGGTGCAGTGATCTGCATTATTTCAAGATATTGTTTTTAAAACTCTTGAATTAAACTCTGTTGGAAATGAGTGAAATTATTTCATGATATTGGCAGATGTTTGTTTTAAGAAAAACAAGTTTAAATGATGTAAAAATGACATTTCTGAAGTCACACCTCGGGACACACTCTGATCTATTAATACCAGCAGCTTTCACAATCTCCAGTTATTGTCAACTCAGCCGCTACCACTTCCTTTGAAAGTTTTCCATTTGCCTCAGAGTCTCACATCTTAGTTGTGTTTTCAAAAGTTTTGACCTAATAATACGTTAATTTGATGCTTAAAAAGGCTTAAAACACATTAGACAGCCCCGGTCAACATATAGGCCTATTATCAGGAAACTAAATAAACATCGCTCCTGTAAACAGATGTCTTCTGCACAAGAGTAGTTGCTGCATCTATCCATCCAAATAGTATGTAAGAATTTGAAGCTAGTCAAGAGGATCCTACCCATCGTCCTCTTATTTCCAGGGAGAATGTCTTAAAATTGATGAATTCTCCACTTCGGTATTGCTAATGGTGCTCTCTTGGAACTGAGACAATTGGCAAATGATTATTGATTTCAGTGCTTGAGGAGCTTGGCTCGCGCGCAAAACTATGTGCCAGGTTGCATCCTGAGAATGTTTAAATCACATTCACAGATTCATATTAATTGATCAATACATGTTTTTTTCGTGAGAATTAGAGACAGGTTGTTCATGCCTGTATGTGGTGTACAAGAATGAGCCATCCCTTTATCATCCGCCTATTGTGAAGAGCAGCATGATGCAACTCGATCACACCATAGAACAATTTTGAAAATTTCATCACCTCTCCAGACTGTGCAAGAGGTGAGAAGTGAGAGGGCAAGAATGTAATTCCCAAAACAGATGACTGTGTTATACAAAATTACAGGAAAAGAAAGACAAAGAGGGGACATTAACTCTTAATGTTCCTAGCCTTGAGCCAAACTAATATAACCATAATTGAATCAGCTATAAATAAATGATGGTGCTGTAGTTTAATACAGCACCTGCATCTCCCACAGTGACAGCATTAGTTTTGATAGTACTATATGTCTTAATAAACTCTTAGTTCAATTTGAAGGGCACACCTTAAGGACAAATTCAAGTTTAGTGTTGCTTTATTTCCCAAACTCATTATTTCGTAATCAACTAGGATTTTGAGGCAAACATTGAGCTCCACCAAGTGGATAAAATTAAAATTGTAGAAATGAAAAAAAATCAGCCAATGCTATAGAAATTAACATTCTTTTATTTTATGACATTTTATTTTTCTTCTTGCATTGCTAAAACAATGTCAACAAACATTGCTTTCTTCTATCACACTGAATGAATTTTGTAAAAGTCCAAAGAGAATGATTAAAATTACATTATATCACAGCATAGAAATGGAAAAATAAAATGGAATAAACATTCTCATGCATTTGTGAAAAATAAATAACTCCTCTTTGCATTTCACTCTATACGTCCCTTTCACACAATTAAAATTGTGCATTGATTTCAAAGCTTTTCTATAGTCACTCCAGACAGCCATGGCTATTACTCCAGAGCTACTGCAGTGTTTTATGGCTTTGAAGTAACATTCTAACAGACAAGTTTAGAGGAGTCTCAAGTACAGGCATCTGTTCACAAGCTGGAAGAATTTGACAAAACTGCTGAATGTCTTGGGTGTAAACCGAGAATATCAGCACATTGTAGCCACCAGGCACTGATGCAAAGTAAAATACTTTGTTATGCACAGTGTGTCAATAAAATATTTTAAATACAATAGGGTGTGTCGTCTGTCTCCTTGGGCTATTGATGTATACTCATACACGATACTTGAGAGACTTAGCCATATAGTAACTCTATGATACTATACAGTCATACCATATAGTAACACTATCAATAATATATCTGTACTTGATGGGGCTGTTCGGTCTTGAATGATTAGTTAATAAAGCCTTGTCCTCATCCAATAATCGTATCAATTTTGTTGTAAGTTTATCGACTCATGCATCAATTTTGGCCACACAAGAATTAAAATCAACACAGTATCAAATATTAGAGAACATATTGTACATTATTACTTTTTGCAACTTTAGAAAAGACAGAAGAAGGCAGTGTGGTTATAAAGGTGTAGCTGAGTTCAACATCTTTCCTTGAATGTTCCCAGCCTGAAATGTCAAGAAGTTTGTCTTTAGGCCGAGAGAATAGGCCTGTCATGAGATCCTATATGAAACACTACTGTCTTTGGCCCAGTGTCATTTTAATTTCTTAGCTCTCAATGAGGAAATGGAAAAACTTCTAATAGATGCACTTAAACCTCAAGTTGTATAAGTTGATAAAAGTGATTCACAACTCAACTTGTAAGCTGTAGCCAAATGGTTTGTCATCAAACATGAGACAAATGAAAACAATACAGAAAACATTCATTTGCAAGTGAACTGGTTTACTTTGAGAGGGTGAATGAGCAATACCTATCATTCATACAAAATGTATATTACTTTGAAGAAATGTGCAAACAAAGCATTAATAAAGGATGCCTAAACATGCTCTCTGATGCTGGCATTTGGAAAAATATACAGTTACAAATATATACACATCCAAAAGTAGCAGTTTTACATACTCAGTGCGGGCATTAGCAAGAATTTGCTTGCATAGTTAAGTGCATGCATAAGCAATTTATCATGCAACAATTGCTGTCATACATTTCATGAATGGTGATCACTTTTCTCGGTCTATGTCACTGCATTCAAAGTGGATCTGCTCTGTAACGTATAGGCTAAAGATGTGTGCAAGCTGTGATGTCACAGATAAAGACGGTGAAGGATGGTCTGATTCAAACACACCATAATGCTCTATATACATGTATGGTGTTAAACAAAGACATCCCAGTAAATTGTCTTTGAGTATCTTGGTTGTGTGCGTAGTGGCTTTTTACATAAACCCTGTGTTCATCTGAGAGGAATGTTTTGAGATGTCTGGCAGTCTGAATGCGAGGTTCCCCATAAGGCCATGGGCACCCACAGTAATTGTTGGCATCAGCAGCTGGGGGGCAGAAATGGGGACTGAGGGCACTCAGAGGGAGGGGGTAAGAAGTTATTACTCTTAAATCATTAGAACCATTTAAGTACCATGGTCTCCAGATGTTTAACACCGATGACACATGCGTCATTCCTGAACTTCTGTTAAGTTTTATGATGAGTGTCAGCAACACGTCTGATTTAGGCTGCACATAAATGTCGTTAAAAGGCTGTTGCACAATTACTACATCAAGGAGCATATGTAAACAGCAGTTTCAGTTAAATAGGATTAGTTGTGTTTTACTTGAAACAACATTTTCAGTGTTTAATAAATATTAAAAGTGTATTATAAATGTACCAACACCTGGAGTTATACAATTTAAATTAGATTTAAATACTTAACTATGATTATCTGAGGCACTGATGTTTGTTGTTGACATATGGCTCCCAATATTTAAGGAGAGCTGTACATTTTTTGTAAATAATTGAGAGGTCACTGCCTCAGCATGTTAAAAATTGCCAGTAAACTTCCTTTGGTGACTGAGTCCATGTTTAATGTGATGTATCTCAAAGTTTCTTTTCATCATTATACCAGCTTTCCATCTTGTGCGAAACCACCGTTTTATTTTTACCTCTTACCAAGTATGCTACAGACAGAACCAGGCAAAAAATGTCAGTACGTGTGCGGTCCATAAGTTAATACAATATAATATTCTTCAAAATCAATGCAATCCATACAAAGTGCTTTGTTTAAATCCATTCCTAAATAACTATTTAACAAAGTGGACAGTAACTGTCCAATATGGCAGCTGGTATTCATCAACCAATGGTTAGCTACAGGTGATTTGCTCAGACAAGAGGTCTAGTTTGATGGTTCAACACCTTAGAGCTGCACTAAAGAGACAGTTATCAGGCCCTCCAAATTACTTTACTTGGGCTTTTGGGTAGTTCGTGTAGAGTTGATGGGTATCTTTCTGGACTGCATTGTCTTTTTAGCAGGTTCTTTCTTTGAGGGTTCTTTTGTGGCAGAGGGCTGGGTGGGCATTTCTGCTCCAGAACACTTGGACTTGGTCGAGGGCAACAGTGAACGCTTAGCTGGGGTAGATGTCTTAGAGGATTCCTTGTCTTTGGCTATGGCCAGATTAGTCTGGGCCTCTGAAGCCACATGCTGGGCCTTCTTGCTTGCTCCATCTGCTATTGCTTCACCAGGTGCATCCCCACCACCATCCTCTGGACTTCCTTTAGCTTCCACCGCTCCTGCTTTCCCACCATCAGTTGACTTACGGGTCTCTTTTTGCCTCAGGGCAGTCTTGAAGAAGGACAAACCTTTGTCCTCTGTCTTACTGTTCCTTCGAGGTCCCCTTGACGGTGGGGCTGCATTTGCAGAGGGAACACCCATACTTGAGGACCGGAGGCTGGTCATGGAGGAGCTGCTGCTTGAGCTTCGTCCGCCTGCCCTGTTTTCCACAGCTCGGCCCAGCCTGGCCTCTGCCCTACCACTTTCTCCACCCCGAGCTGAACCATCACTTGACCTGGTAGAAGGACCTCCATGGATAGCCTTTCTCTCTGACACAGCATGTGTTCGTGAGGACTCCCGACTAGTACTCCTGTCTGCTGCTCTAGTCCTGCCTGAGGCTGAGCTCTTTTCACCTCCCATCCTCGGTGATGACCTCCTCTGAGGGTGTGAGCTTTGTAATCCTGAAGAACCACTCTTCTTCTGTTGGGCAGATTCAGGATGTAATGTCTCCTGGTTTTGGGATGACCCCTTTTTGGAAGGGGTGGCTGTTTTCAAGGAGCCAGCCTTACTTGTTTTAGGGAGTCCATCACTTTTGTCTTTGGGGTTAGATGGTGACTTGTCAGTGGCAGGGCATGTGTGAGATGGAGAGCTGGAGGATGTTGAGGAGGTGGCAGGGCGCTTCTTGGGACTCCTTTCAGACTCCAAGACAGTCTTGGTTGAGGTCCTTTTGACACTAGCACTCTCTGCACCTGCACTCCTTTGTTTAGGCTCCTTGGCAGTTGCCCCATGTCCAGGGCTGGCCTGCTCAGAAGCAGTGGCCACATTATTGTTATCCCCAGTCTGGTTGGAGCTCCTCTGCTCTGTCTGAGCCACAGCCTTGGAGTGAACCTGCTCCGTCAGCCTCTTACCACTTGCATTACTATCTATTGCTGCAAGGGATGATTTGCCTCCAGATAGCTTGTCTGGCTTAGCTGACCCACTGAAGCAGGATGTTGAGACCTTGTCATCAACCGCCTCTCCTATTCTCTCCAGGGTGGGGGAGGAGGAGTGGGAGTCCAAGGAAAAGCGAGAGGGAGAGTTGGAACGGAGTTGGAGCTTGGCGGAGAGGGACCAGGATGGTTTTGTTCCATTCTCACTTAGCACTAGAGGACTGGCCATGGAAGACCTTGAGGAGAATGTCTGTCTCTGCATGCTTCTCACTGCTGGCCGGGTGGACAAGCCTGCTTGGCATAACAGGACAAAAAGATACAAATCAATATTAGATTGAAACAATTAAATCAATTCAGAAAGCATGTGTTAAAAGTGATATAGGATTGTAGACATTGCATATTTGGTCTTTTGGATGAGTGCACACCATCATCTTCGCTCCGTTCACCGGCAAACTCAGCTGACTCAGAGAGGGAGGCTAATGAGGTGCGTCTGGAGGAACCAGATGAGGCTTGGCTAGGTGGGCGGCTACCCATCAGCCTACTAATCCAGTGTTCACACAGCGAAGAGCTGGTGGATCCTGAAGGTCCAAACAGAAGGTGGTTGAACATGCAGAAGATATTCCATACAGAAAGTTCATAGGCTTATATAAGAGGCTGTACAGCCTAAAGGCAATAAAACTAGTATGCAAAAGTTTACCTTACCTCCTACAGAACTGTTAGCTGACCAAGACGGAATTGTGGCACGTCTTTGATAAAACAAGATGTAGCCAGTCTGCTTGCAGACTTCATCATCAGATATGGCTTGAACATCACTATCATCAAAGCAGTACCACTGCCCATCAATGGAGTTCTTACAGTGAGCTACGAGACAGAGAGAAATATCACAAAAAATCTGGGAAGCTTTTTTTTTATCAAAAACAAAACAGTTAATACAACATTAATACATTACCTTGAGGTAACTCATACTGGTGCTACCAAAATAGTGATTTTGATTTTGGATCTGTTTGATTTTGGATGGTGTTCTGTTACCTGTGTAATGTCCTCCCTGCATGGTCCCATGGTGGTTACACACAGCATACAGGTCATAAAGATAGTCCTCAGGATCACGGCCCATCCCATAAGGCCGTCTCCATGGTGACCAGTGGGAGGGTAGACTCCAACTGCTCTGGCTTCTCTTGACCATATGGGGTGCCATGTCCATGCCTATCAGTGGGAACTTCACCATGTTTTGCATCTTCATCCTTCGGTCCCCATCCTGAAGGAGACATTGCATACGTTTCATTTATGAATGTTGGTTCAATGTGAACAATATGCACTTGACTAACATCAGTGCAATAATGAAACATGTAAAGATGTAATATCAAACTCTCTCTCTATTATTGTTGTTTACTTTGGGAGATCTCAGTAATTTTGGAAGCTACTTTTGTTCTGTAATCTGCACGTTAATAATAGGCGACTTAACAATCAGTACCTGTCTAAAGCGTTTGAGGTGAAGTATGAGAATATCTGGCAGGGTCCAGAGACTGAGCTTGATGCTGCCCTGTTGAAGCTGCTTACAGTGCGGGCATCGCCATGCATCATCTGGAGCAAGCTGCAAGTATAATGAACAAACTTGGATTTAAAGACAAAATTAATGTTACAATGCAGAAAACAATAACACACTTAAAAATCATCCTCCAATCCACACATTCATTCCGTGTCAGTGACATTCTCAGAACTTCAGTACACTATACATGGGACGGGCCTACCTGTTCCTCTTTGGTGTAGAGCTGAAAGCACTGGGCAAGTGAGCAGGTCTGAGGCTGCAGGTGCTGCTCTTTCATTTGACGCACGCTTTCAGCATCTGGGGTGTACTCATCCTCAGTCCGTTTAAACAGACTGCAGACATAACAAGCACAAGTCACAGAGAGGTCACATGGAGCTTCAAATTATTTGTGTTGAAAGATAGAAACTTCTGAAAGACATAAAGATTTGGGATAATAAATGTCCACTGAAGTGAGTTTCTCATCAAGTGTAACTGAAAACAAGTGTACTGAACCTAATGAAGTGTGTGCCTTGATGGTCCATCTTTGCCAGATCTCACTTACTAGTCTTTCGTCTCTTTGTCCCATTCAACAACAATTTTGACATGTGGTGGTCCTCCAGGACCGCAAGACTTGTATGCCCTGTTAAAAATTAGATTCACAGAAAATCATTTACATTACGTTTTCCATTTTAGGCATTTAGCTGATGCTCATATCCAGAATGAGAGTGCAACGGTAGAGTGAGGTTAATTTCCTAGATTGCCAACATTACAAGCCACCAATAGGAGTGTAAGAGTGTTTACGTGTAAACAAATATGAAATCAATATAGGTGCTGTCAGAGAAAAGCTTGTATCTCCAAAAGTCAGCTTTTCAGAAAAAGATGAAAAGCAGCCCTCTTTTCAGATTGACAGCCATGCCTCTTTGAAACTACACAATGGGATTTGGATGGTCTTCATTGGCCTTGGGGCCATTAAACATAAAGGAGGATTTCACCCATCAATTCTAGCAAATAAAAGAGTAAAATGCAGAAAGGGGGTTTTCATGTGACAGCAGTAATTTATAATTGAGAAGTGAAGCTGAATGTCATGACCTTTAAGAATTTGAATGAGTAGGAAGTAATCTCCCTTTTTCTATTCCCTTCATCTATCTTGATTTAAACATTTCAAATATCACTCTTTTATATTGAAGCTCTTGAAAAATCCATGCAAAAAATCAGAAATCATCTCCTTGTCAGAGAAAAACTATAAAAACAATAAAAGCTATTATACGTTTCAAGAAATATTTTGAAGTCAATACATCTGAAAGTAGGCTTACATGGCCTACATCTCTCTTAAACCTCAAGTTGATTCAACACCGTGAAGGATTGTCACCATCAATGCCTTTTCAAATGAGATAATACCTCCCTCTGGTGGTAATAAGTGACATTACCTCTCCACAGAAGGATGGCAGAGTGGCTGGTCCTCTTGAGGCAGGAGATATGTGATTCCCACCACTCCTACCACACGCAAACTGAAGGGCCCCACCTACAGACGATCACGAAATATTACAATTCCACACTGTATCACAGATTACAGCCAATGTAGGTAATGTAGGTGCCTATGTAGGTAAATGTGTGCCTGTCTGCAAAGAGTATGCACCTGCACAAAGACTCCAGGGCGCAAAAGATGCCGCATCTTTTCCAGGATCTCTTTCTGCAGCACATCCCATGTCACAGTACGCTCCAAATACAGCACAAATGGATTGCCAAACCTGCAATAGTTACAAAAACGATAATGCCTTTCTGCAAAATAGTTTGACCAGCTTCAGTGGTCGTGTTTTCCTTGGGATGATCTTTTTCATCTTTGTGCAATGTTGTTGGATTAGTTTAATGTACCTGCGTCCTTGCTGTCCAGCGCAGGCTCTGTTACACACCAACAGCACAATCTTGTCAGCCTGGCCAGTATTTTTATTGGGACTCGGAGGTGGGGTTGTAGGCTCTTGTATTTGTGTAGATATCCTATTATTATCTGTGCCATACTTCAAGTTGTTCTGGTTCAGATTTGTATGTGGGCTCCCTATAATTAATGCACACATTTTAGTTATTGATATAAAATGAAAAAGGTTGAAAACTTTAGTCATATGTACCATCCTGTATGCTGCTTACAAACAGGAGTCAGACATGGTCGTGAATTTTGTGTAATTACTTCCTGATTCAAGCGTTTTTTCAATGTTAATCCATTTATAATCTAATCTAGACTCCTACTGGCCTAATGTGCCAGAGAGCTAAACCAATTTCTAGGGAATCAACAGGATGTCATACCTCCTCGCTGTGAGCGGATCTGCTCTGGTCTGAATAGCTCAGGTGTTTCAAAGGCAAAGATGGAGTCACTCTCTTGAATGATCTCAAGGTCGTCGTCATCGTCACAGAAGGAACGGTGAAAACCGTCAAAGTACATTTCAGTAAGGACAATCTGAACAGATATAGGGAAGAAAAGCATCGCTTGGATTCATTCATTTGATCACAATTATTATTACATTATATCTAGCAGGTAGTAACAAGACAAGGTGCTGTCAAAAACATCAGAGTGGGTTCTGATTCACACATAAATAGAGAGGGATATTTATGTAAGACTGCTCAAATCAACTGAGGATTCATGTAAACACAGAAATAGACCATATAAAATGTTTTTTTTTAAAATCAAGTAAATACCACATGTACACCCCTGTCTCCCACTGTGGGACTTCAAATATAAATGGTGGATTGTTGAGGACTGAGACACTGGCTTTCACTGTGATTGAAATGCCGTCTGACACCAAAGAGGCAACATCTTGTCGAGCAACAAAACATACCGTTCCAATGATGCAAAAGAGTCAAACCTAACCCTAAATCCTTTAATAGCTCATTGGGGACTTTCCTTCTCCATCCAGTTTCTAAAAAAAGCTCATAATCAATATTTTTATACCACCTCATTTTTACACATTGATGAACTCAAATGAGACAGTACCTGTTGAGCAGGGATTTTGGTCTCCTGCGCCACAGCATGTCTTAGTCTGGACACAGTGCCGGAGAGAGGCACTGCCACCCCAACTCTCATACAGTGGGAGCACTTTCCTTGGTATACCACCGTCACATACAGGGGCCTGGAACACAGGAAAAATTTTAAAATGTTTCAAATGGAAAAATGTTTCAAAGATAGATGCCACCTTCCAATTTTAGCAGTTTCTTGTCAGATCTATTAGTGTCTACCCAGCGTAGACCATGCCAAGCTCAATAGCAAAAACGAGACCAGATCTGGTCTTATTCATATTCTTCGGTGTAGAATCATTTTTTTGGCCAATAGATATTGTCCTACTTCTACATTAGATACAGTATCATCTTACCGTGTGTGAGGTACTGGGATGGGCAGTGAGATGCAGAGGAAAGGATCAAAGGTGTTGCTCTGTTTCTGGCAGTGAGGGCAAGTCAGGGAGGACCTATATTGGGACATCATTAAAAGACAATTTTAGAATAAAATAACATGGCTGTAATACAATTGGTGTTGCTATATATTAATGAAAAATGAAACAAGCAAAATTATCCTAGTCACAAGCCGCACAGCGTTAAACTTGATGGATCAATTAATGGTGAGGAACCAGTCTGATTTTGAGCATTGGAAGTAATCTGATCCAATCTGATCCACTGGCATAAAACATACCATACACCTGAGTTAAAATGTTCAAATTTGATGCTAAAGCTTAAATTGTGGAACAGTTGTTCGCTACAAGAGACTGGAGTCAAAGGAAGAACTACAGTATGACATAACTCCCAGCTTGAGAATGGTGTTTACTGTTTTTAGTAGTCCTAAACAAAGTGCATCCTTACAAATGTCTTGCTGAAAACTGCGCAACTGGATCAGTATTGTTGGATCAGTATGATCAGGTCGTGGTACTACTTAAGACTTAATGTTAAAGTTTCACCTGTATTGTGCCTGAAACAGCTCCTGTACAAAAGAGCCGGGTGCTGGTAGTGGAGATCCCTCAGGGGCGCTTTCTTCTTCTAATGGGGGCTGAAGAAACACAACACAGTCAGTCAGGTGCTACAGTCAGATTTAAAAAGGCCAAAATGTCCCGTGACAAGAAAAAAAATAAAATACACGGGATAACCTAGTTGAATAGCAGTTACTGATGGTATAGTGTACAACATATCGCAATATTCAGTTTATCACCAGGTTTTTATAGTTGATCAACACAGAAGAGACCACATTTTGCAGCTATATAAAAAGATTGTTGAGGGATTTATTTTATGTTGTATATACCTAAATATATATATGTAAAGTATTGTTTACCTTCCTGGGGGGTCTGCTGTCAGGGTGGACAATGTTGTTGAGGTCTTCGTGAACTCTATCCAGCAACCACAGGAGGAATTCCTGGGCATCGTGCTGGGCGTTGCCCCTGAACTGAAGGGCACTCTTCGACACCACATTCTACAAATCAACAGGCAACGGTACAAACAGAAAAAAACAGAAAGGATTTTGTGGTGGAAGTAGTAGCATTGTATTTTCTTTCACCTTGGCTCATCATAAAATATTCAGTTTGTCCAGGATACCAAGATCAGCACAATCCTAAAGGCCAGTAGAGGTGGTGGTGATGGTGAAAAGCAGGCCTGGAGAAGCTTTTTACAAAACCAGGACACAGGCTGAAAATCGACAACTCAGCCTCACTGACAATTAGCTATTGGCGGTCACAACAGTGTGTACCCTACAGAGACATCGAGGCGGGCAACTGTATAGTCACCTCTGCTCATTGGCTATCAAATGTCACGCAAGGTCAAAGATATGAGGGGACTGAGCGCTGTGTGCCTCCCAGCCAGTCCCACGGGACGTTCTTCCTCTTTTCCAAGCCATTACCAAGGCAGCCTCAGCACTTCATTCAAAGTGTGACGCAACCAAAGTGAACACTTTCCATCTGCAGCCTGAACACAAAGGTTATCTGTAAGTAAAGGTTTGTTTTGACGAATAGAGATCTTAAGTCGGCCTATTAGGCCACTCTGAGAGTGATACAAGTTGAAAAAGAAATTGGAAAAGTGTGTGAAATGTGGATCAAATTCTAATCCCCCAAAATGTTTAAAACATCTGTGTCTGTTTGAAACGGCCCAGGGACAAAAACAAATCATGTGGACAGTGTAAGTACAGGAAGGTGGCCATACAGGAAGAGTGTGCCTGCTGATACACTGGGTCTGACACATTTTAGTGTGTGATAAACTAAATTAAAGCATTTACTTGATGCGTGTATCCAGAGTGACTTATAAGTGCAACACTACAAAATGGCAGTGTCTGTGAACACAACAACTGATGGCAATCTAATGAAGAACAAGTGTACATTCAGTCTTTATAAGGGTCAACTGCCTGTTGAATTAGAGCAGGTGAAAAGTTGATTCCCATAATGCAATTGTGGCAAAAAGTAATTGCCAGAAGTTCAACATTAAATATCTCTAAAGATCCAGACTGTATAGAAACTGATATAAACCAATTACTTACGTTACCTACTGTCCTTCAGAGTAACACCATTTGTTTGAATTTTGTGCCACCAATCATTTTGCAAAATTAGATCACTTTTCACAAATGCTGGATATCTCTTCCGATCATCCAATTTGGATGGTGGACAACAACATATTCCTCAAACCAACCGCTTCTGAGACAAAATGGATCCTGAGAGAAAATGGATCATTCCCTTGTGTTCCTATTACTGATGTCTTCCTAATGATCAGTAAGTGCTCTCAATTTAGGCTCAGATTGTGGTCCAAGACAACAGGCTATGAGCTGCGACAAAGCCTCACACATGGATGCTGAGCCTCCTGTAAACCTCAAATAACTGCATTTAAAGTTTGTGACATAAAGTTTTGAGAACAAAATCAACCTGATTTATGTTGTTGGACAGACTGAAAGGACACCTAGTTAATGATGAAGCAGATAACAAATGTGAACCATGTCTTTAACAATGTGCTTTGTAGTGTTGAGATGCACTTCACAGCCCAGCCAAAATATATTCAAGGCCTCACACTCTGAAGAGGATAATCTATATCAAATGAGACAGTTTGTACTCTGGCTGGCAACCAAGAGGGAAAAAATGGACAGAAATAGTAACACTGTCAAGAGTAAGCAGTGTGCTGGACAGCTCTGTTCAATTCAATTCCTTTCCAATATGTGTTTTGAACTTGTGAAACAGGACAAGAAGTTATCAGGCAGACAAAAGAGTACTTTCTGGTGCAAAAGAACAAACCTTGATTTTGACAGGCATTCTTTTTTAGTGTTGGGAATGCAAGTTTATGAGGTGAATGGTGAGAAAAGACTAGGCTGGAACAAAAAGCTGGGAGGTGTGAGACAGACAATCGCAGTCTGAGAAGAGGCATTTCAAAGAAGCAGCGAAGTAGGGCTTTATCCCAGCTCAGCTCTGGGACTCAACACTCAGCTGGCCAGTTCATCAAGCCTCTCAAAAAAGGAGTGTTGGTCCAGGATCAGTAACCAGACCACTTGACTGTCTCATTCATCTAAAAAGTAAAGATGTCTTTAAATCTAAAACTATAATCAGTTAGCCGTGTTGGCTCTGGTATGGAAGAGCAGCCTGGAAAATTTGTGATTCTCAAGGATCAATGCCAGAAACTGAATTTCTCATCTGAAATAAAGATTTTTGCGTTAGAGGAATGGACAAAAAACTGACTGTAATATGAGATTGATAATGGAGGCCGGCTCTGTGGTGAGATGACAAGCAAATCAATCATTCAAGGCTGCCACATTGTCATTGCAATCATATCTGACCTTGTATTGATCTGACAAATGAAGGAAATTAATGGGATAACTAAAACTGACAATTGATGTAACACTACAATATGCATAGGGAACAAAGCATCCATAATTGCAGTAGTAAGAAGACAATATTTTGCAGCAGTCTTATGAAATGTAATATCAGGATCATCTGAAATGGACAAGCCATTCTAATAGATGCCATGTGCAGCCACCATTGATTTTACAAAACTATATTTATTTATTACTCCAGTGGTTTTAATGAAATACAGGTTACCAGTAATAACTGATTACTTGCCAAGTTATCACACTAAGCCCATTTATTACAAACTTGAAAGAGTTGCAGTCAAGTCTGTCCTCCAAAAGTAGACTACCTTTGTCACATTTTTGGAGGCACACATGGGCCTTGTATCCAGAGATGTAGTGGTAAATAAAAAGGTGGTGATCCTCATAAGGCAAACAACCACCAACAGAAACAACAATCAATTCATTTACGCCTTTATTCTGGAAACAATCATGTCCTCATATAACATATCAGTTTGATACAACTTTGATGTATAATAGGAATTTATGTCATTAAGATTTGTGTCCGGTAAAGGCTTTCATGTGTCTTTGGTAGAGTTGTTGGGGGAATTTATGCTCTGAAAGCCCCCCTCCACTGACCTCACAGACAATATGAACATCTTCAAACAATTGTTGCAAGTAAATCAATGGTTTAGAACGCAAAGTATGAGTGACAGCTGACTTTTACCAATCAAAAAAAGACAGCTGCTCAGCCTCGCCCTGGCGCACCTGAGCCTCGTTTTGAGTGGGACTGTGATTGGTGGAAATAATCAGACGTAAACAAAACAAAATCCAAATTCCCAGTCGAGGTGCATGTACCTACAGAGCCACAAGCCTACCTTGAACTCCCGGCTGTGCTGAGGGGTGTACTCGAAAGTCCACAGCGCCCGAACAAGCCCAGAGAGCTGCTCGGTCACTTCACCTGCCTCCTGCTGCTGGCCTTTCTTCTGCACCAGCACCCCGTTGGACTTGGCCTTGTCGTTGTTGGTGGTGGTCTCTCCTCCACGGAACTGCTCCAGAGCCAGATATTCAGCGAACAGCTCGGTGTTGCTCAGGCACTGCAAGATAGCGTTCATGAAACAAGTGTTGCCGTGGTTCTTCAGCCCGGCGACACCCGGGACTTTGTCCCCGAAGAGGAATCCCCCGCAGTCGCTATCATCGGAAGGGACTGAGCCTCCTGCTGTGGTCGGGATTAAAGTTGCGTCGTCCTTCTCATCGTCAGCGGCCTGCTCCTCGGTGCCGAAATGAGACAAAGTCGAGAGAGTCCGGAGAACTCTGTTCATAAAGCTCCCCACGGAGCGCACCGAGCTCCTTCGGAAGAGCTTTTTGCTGAAGGATTTCTTCTCCTTGTTGGTGGCAGCTTTCGACATGGTCAGTCTGGTGGGTTTCCCCAGGATAGGCCTGTATTCCAGAGAGGGTCCCCTTTAGAGCATCGCCCCGACCATTTGTCACCCCCGAGGACAACTCAGCCACATTAGGTTGAATGATGCTCTACACTAGGCCTTGTATTCAACCGCGTCATTTTGAAGAAGTATAGGGCTAACCGTTCTGGGGCTCATATCATATCATGACACCACAGTAACATGAAACGGCCACTGAAACCAGCCCACTTGCAACACTGCGTCGGATTGCATAAACATGCTCCATGGAGAGCCACTGTGCCTGGGGTAGTCCCGCACCAGATAGCTGTCATCTCTAGCAGCCGGTCCGGGGACATAACATCATGTAGGTGTCATATTGGAGGACACAGAAATAACGCGCTCTAGTTGAGGATCACTGGACAGTGTCTCTCGAATATCAACATCAAATCGACCTTTCAATTGAGATCAGAGTTGCGAGCGGGATTCCTCATGATTTATTAAAGAAACCGCAGCTCCACCCTTATAATACTATTCCTTCACCTCCGGTCCTCAATGTTGTTCCACGGTGTTGTTCAAAACTAACGGTTAGGTGATGTGTAGCCCCTGGATGTCTTCCCTAAATCGCCTCAACGCGTGCAGCTCTTCCAAACTGAGGGACCCCCCGACCGGAGAAGCACAGTCCGCCGCTCCCCTCCATTTGGATTAAAAGCATCCCTTGTGTGCGAGATGTGAAAGGTGCATGTTTCGGTATCTCCATCCGCAAGTTTTGAGCACTTATCCCAGTCCCTTTACGGCTTATTTTCCCCTCCGGTTGTGATTCATGGCAAGGCCGCTTCCACCGTCTCCATCATCTGTAGTCACCGATACTGCAGGCAGGGCGGTGACGGCTGACGTCAGGGCCAAACACTGGTCCATGTTGGAGGAGAGCAGGTAGCGGCATGTGATGCTGGACGCTCCTCCATCCCCGTTTTTACCCAGCTTGGTCTATGATAGGCGCCAGTTGGGTAGCTATGGCAAGGTATGGCCACCTGTCAAGCCTGAGTGAGTTCAAATTTTATCTAGTAGAGAAAAAAAATCGCCACATAAAAAACCCACATCGGGTGACCATACAGATGGTGACCCACGTCTAATAATTTCACATACTTCACGGAGAAAAAAAAACTAGTAATATTGTAATAAATTTTATAAGGATGCTACAGATATCTCAGTAAAGCTAAAAGTCCCTTTAGGAATATCGTAATGCCATTATGAACTGACTGAGTGAGACTACCACAGCCCCTATACGAATATTATAGGACTTTTATACACATATTTGTAGGGATTGACTAAATACTATAAAATGTTGTCAATCATCAGTAATTGCTCCACTTACTTCCCAGAAATGTAGTTTATGTAAGCGGCTTTCAAAGTTTTGCTGGCAAATATTACTTGGGACTTTTCCATACCTTCGGGTTTAGTGAGTTGATGCCTCTGCTTCCAAGGCTCTGCTGGACGGGGCTCCTTGCAATGTGCCGCTGTAACCTGAATCTTAGAGTAAATAAAGTCTTCTATTTTCGCATGTATTCCCCTGCCAGTTGACTGACAGGCAGGCCAATTCTCATGACTTGAGGGTGCAAATGCATCCATTACACAGGGTTTTTATTACACTTTGACTTTTCATGGGTCTCCACCATTAATGTTTCATACATTCTAGGTACATTGCACACAGTCATTGTAACCAATTTTGGATTATTAAAAAAGTTCTAATTATTTGAGGCCAAAGGCAGACATTTATTAAATTAGATTGATTACATTACAAAATCATTCAACCCCTGGTCTCATCTAGAAAAAAAATAGAATAATAGAAAATAAGACAATTGTACAGTATATTATAGTGCTAAAGTATATATTTGATGAACAGATTTTCAAGCTTTTGCATGGGAACATTTCCAAATGGAGACTATCAAGCTTTCTGCCAATTACCCAGTTCAGCTTCTAGTACAGCAAGGGAAAGAACGACAGAGAAACAGATCACCTTCATGCCTTTAATTTTGAGCTCAATTACTTAACGTGCAGCTCGCCTAAGAGACAGGACTCCATTCGGAAATATTACCATAGGAACATAGGTATTCAATCCATTTAATATTATAGATGAATCATATTAATATTACAAAGAATCAACAATGGAGGCATGAATCATACATGGAATTCAAATCTGCTCATCCCCTGACGTACATTTTGGTACTTTCTTAAATGTCTAAACAACTTATAGGGTTTTGAATGCTGAGACTCAAGATGCATACTCAAGACACCTTTTCCCTTTTGGCTTGACCTCAGGGCATCATCTGATGTGAGCCATCATACAAAGTCTCACTTATTTCTGGAACAATCTGTGTGACAAAGTCTGAACATCTTTGATTCCGTTTAGAGGTTCATACATGAGAGGACAGGATGATCCTAATGTTACTATAGACTCCCGAGCAGGAATGGTCACTCAGAAATTTGGGATTTAAGGTACTCTAACATGTAAACAAAGTAATAGTGAAATCAGACTGTTCTTCATTTTGCCGCAAACCCCCACGGACCCGTCATGGATGCCTGGGGGTCCCCAGACCCTCTTTGAGACCCACTGTGTTGCTATACCTACAGAGTCTGTCTCCCTCTCTCTTTTTTGTCAGTAGTCAAGGCCCCGAAGGGCAGCGATGGTGGAGGCCAGTCTGCGGGGCAGCAGCTTGGCTGTCTGTCTGTAGTCGTCTGGCTTGGCCCTCAACAGGGTGATGATCTGCTGCAGGGTGCGGGAGGGCTGCAGGCCCAGGGCATCCATCACATTGCTCAGGTAGTCTGGGGAGAAGATATGTAATACCAAGACAAGAATTATGACCCTTGAATGACTTCATACAAATTAATTAAAGTGAGAGCCATCATTTCACTTTACTGTTCCCTGTGACTATTAATAACAATGTGTGCAACAACTCTGAATCAACATTATATCTCAGGTGCTAGGCTCACAGAGTATCATTGTATGTCAAACGTCTGAACTAAATATTTCTCTGTTTTGTAGATGTAGTGCAGGTGTCATGCAACCAGGCAGTTTAAACAATTTCTCCAAACTTTCAACACAACTCAACAATGGAGTTCGACTGTATGACAGCTTACCACTTAACCACTAACAATACATTTTCCTCAGTGAATATGCTAGGGCAACAGCTCTTCCACAGGCTGGTGACAGGTAACCAGCATAATGTGTTATTAACTTCACATGCATCTGTCGGCAGTGAGAGGCGGCGGCCCAGTTACCAATATCAGTGGCCAGCTGTTTGGTGGAGTGGGTGCTGAGTTGGGGGATGAGCAGGATGGCGTCACAGTAGGTCTGCATGGTTGCCCGCGCAATGGAGCCCAGCCAGTAGTCGGCCGTGTTGTCCAGCTCAGGAAGGTCGTCACCTGAGAGGAGGAGGACAGCGATGATGTCAAAGCAATATCAGGCGTAGGATGGTCCACATGATGTACATGGAACAAGAGTCAGCAGTGTGAGGACAGAGAGATGCACAGACATTTTTAGAGGGGAGAGGAGTTGACATGGAATGAGGTATGGGGGAAAAAGAGGAAGAGGGAAAATCATGTAGAAAGACAAAATAATAGGAAAGACAAGTACATATATATCACCAAACATTACTATCATAATAGATGAAGAATAGTATATCCTCCCATTGTAACAAAATTCCTGGATTATGGGAAATAGTTTAATTTTACAATTATACAGCTTTTATTTCCTTTTATTAGTTAGACACAGATCAATAAACTAGACTTGATTTGTACAAAATTATTTTTACCACACCATGTTTCATTGTGCCCAGGTAGAGAGAGGAGTGAAGTGCCTCACTCTTTCTGATTGGTCTGACTTTGGCTCTTGAAGACCAAAAAAAGACAGGTGAAAAGTGAAGAGGTATGAGGGTTAAAAATGGAAGCACAGAAGACAGCGCAAGAGGAAGGAAAAAGACTAGGGAAACCAGGAAAATGAAAGGACAAGGAAACAAAGAGAAAACTGTAACAGCTGGAAGCCCTAGACAGGAGCATGTGGAGAGATGGATTGAGGAGAGCTGACGGCCAGTCACCTTGCTCAGGAGGGAAGGGCAGCTTTCCAGCATGCAGGGCCAACTCTAGGGCCGGGTCCTCCTGCGTCACGAACGGCTCCAAGTGGAGTGGCAGAGACATAATGTACTGCCCTATCTGGGAAGGGAGGACAGACAGCCATGTAGTTTGATACATCCGGTGTCTGGGAGCGATCATATTCATAGTACTCATATTAACTGTGAACGTGTACGCCAAGAATATTACGTTGATTTTATCTTTTCACTCAGGTAGATTATGATTTAGGAATTATTTTTAATTCAATGTTTGACCGACATTCAAGTCGAGCCTGACTTACATTTGTAATGTATTCTTGCGGTGAAAGGCTGAAAGTAGGCAGGTCCTCTGTGTAGCGCTCTCCAAAACCAGCTGCCTCTCGACTCTGAACATAAACAGGGGACATGGTTGAAACAGTAGGAGATTAAATTAGACACGTCACTCACTCGCGTACGCACGCACACACATCCACGCACACAGACACAGACACAGACACACACACCAAAAACTCTCATGTCAATCGCTATTTAAAATCAAAT